>JAJJID010000086.1:0-116294 GCA_022204955.1 Macrophomina pseudophaseolina
CGCGGCCGTGCCGCTGGGGAAGGCGACCGCGGAGCCGCGTCCGTGGAGCAGCGCGTACGCGGACAGGTAGGTCGCCCAGTGCGCGGCCAGGTTGTAGGTGCTGCCGTTCGGGGCGAAGCCGATCTGATTGGGTGGGCGAGGTGGGACATTAGCGGTGTTGGTGTCGATGTGAGGATTGAAGGCGTGGGGCAGGAGTCAGAGAGAGAGAGAGAGAGAGATGACAGTGGGGGACGAGGGAACGGGAGAAGGTGTCGTACAATTGCGTCGGGCCGGATCTCGGACCAGGTCCAGGACTTGTGCGCGCTGGCGGCGCGGAGGATTTCCTGGTAGGCGTAGTAGAAGACCTGCTTGCGGTATTCGGGGGGTAGGAGGGGGTTCCATTGTCTCGACCAGGGGCGCTTTGTGGAGGCCGCCGGGGACGAAGATGCCGTAGCCCTGGGATGGTGTCGGTGTCTCTGCGGTGCAGGCTCAGGAGCGGCTGGAAGGGAGACGTACCCTGGTTCCGCTTGGGAAGGCGATGAATTTCAGACCGGGCGCCAGGGCGTCGACGGCGTGCACGACGCGGTCGAACATTCCAGAGTTGACGCTGGTCTCCACGGTCCAATCATCTTCCTGCTTGTAGGCTGCAGAGCGGGTGAGAACAGGCTAATCGATTCGAATGACTCGGTTGTTGTGGAACTTACCAAAGTAGAAGACGTGGGTGACGGTGTCGATATCTCTGATTTTGTCCTTCAGAAACGGAGTGAATTCCTCGCTGGACCCACTCAGCAGATTGACTCCTGAGATCAGCTCCAGCTTCGGGCGATCAGGGGACGGGGCCGGCCAGAAAGAGTCTTCGACTTTCAGCGGACGATTGATCGCTGCGGTGACTTTTGTCGAAGGTTCCGGATGCAGGGTAGTTGGAAAGGAGTTCATTGACGACAGCCCAGCCAGCGAGGCCGGATGCGCCGAACACCAGTGCGTGGTTGCCAGTCATCTTGAATTGATGCAAAAGACAATAGAGTAGATTAACAGCCTGGGTCCTTCGAGAGGTTCTCCACAGACTTATGTCCGGTTGCATTGCTAAACGCATAAGATGCCCTGTCTGAATTCAACACCGCCGGGTTGCCCAACTCGGCAAGTCCGAGCTTCACCCGGAACACCGCCATAATGATTCATAGTGATGAACCATTGCTCGGCCAATTAACAGTCACGACATTACACATTATTCTGAGCAGGATTCATACAATTTGCAGTAGATCAGTACCGAGCATACGGAGCCTTCTAACGCCGTCGGACTGTCTGTACCGCCTTCCCATGTACAGCCTGGAGTGAACAGAGCCATCCTTCGACCTCGAGTTGCATCGGCGCTATCAAAGGAATCCGATGTAATGCCATAAAGTGAAAATTCTCACTAATATTCACATGGACGCGGATTGAACGTGCCGAACGCCAGACCGCCGCAGCGGTGCTCTTCAGATCCACCTCTTCCTATACGTCGTCCCGTTGGTGAAGGTCGTCGAGCTATAGTCGCTTGCCATCTAGGATGTCGCATCAGTATGGCTCGAGAATCTACGGCGCTATAGCAGACTTACATTCCACGTATCGATCCTAAGCGTAAAGCTACCGTCGGCCTTCGCCTCGGCGAATGACAAGATTCCGAGGGTTACAACCGTCGTGTGAGCAATGCATGATTATTATTGCCACGAATGAGGCCTAACCGATGACGTTGTTCAGCCAGTAATACTTCTTGTCTCCAGTGTCAAAAATCAAGCGAAGGTGCAAGTTTCCGTTTGGCTGCGAAGGACCTGATGTCTGGATGAAAATGTTGGCGCCATCGTCAGTCTGAAGCTGATACCGCGTGTCGGCAGAGAAGATGCCGGTCTGAACATCTGTGGTGCCCCAGTCGGCTCCGAGATTGAGGATCTTGCCTGCAAAATCCATCTGCGTCAGCCTTTGTTTCGAGCCAATGCTATTTGGCGGACCTGCGTTTCCGCATTCTACCGGTGGAGTGTTCGGAAGTGCCATTAAAGGAGAGCGGATAATGTGGGAACCGTGACTACGAACCGTTCAGCCGCGGCCCTGTGAAACTACCGCCGACGATGGGAATTGCAGTGCAAATACCCTTAGGCCCCTGAGTCTCGTAGATATTGGGTTCGCAGTCGACGAATGCAGTGTAGAGGTATGAAAGGGCGGGCGGGTCGGGAATTACAAGATCACCAGCGGTGGCAACGCATGGCACCGCGAGAAGAATGCAGGTCGCCAGGAGGTTGTGCGTGAGCTGCATTTTTGCCGGAAAATGGACAGAGTATTCGAAGAACCTGAGGTATTACATGATGATAGAATTAGGGGAATCCCCAAGACTTTATGGCCCAAGAGATGCCCAACATGAAAACCAAGCTTTGGGAGTATCGACGAAGCAGGAGTTGGAGCCAATGCCGTCCACTGCCGTCCAGGTTGGATTTGCCGGAAACTCCGCTTCATAGTGCCGAAGGTCTTGCGTGGAACGGTTTGCGGGGAAGAAAGTACTATTATCCCTTCGAATATGCAGACAATTTTCTCACAGTGGCCTAGTGTGAGGGAGATTGGCGAGAAAACGTTCCAGGAAGCCCTGGTGAGGCTAGGGAAGCTGCCGCATAGCCATGCCGAGGTTGTAGCAAGGAGTCGCGGGGAAATCGAACTTTGCGGGGAACAAGCGTCCACTCTCACAGGTGTATAATTTTGTATGATTCAACGTGGTTATTCTGGTAGAAGCCTCTCCCTCTATCTCTTTTTTTTTTTCAGCATCTTGTCATCAGCACCACGGTCGCACGGGCGCCATGGCGCTGGGAAAGGCTTCACATTAGCTTCTCCTCACTACACGCCGAGGCTGTCAAGCTTCCTGAAGAAGCCGATGCGCGTACGCCTAGAAATTATGAAACGAAGTGAGCGCGAACAGGATAATACCGATTCCAGCTTCAAGGTCCGAGCAATGTACCATAGGGGCGAGCCTCTGTGTGTTGAAATGTCAGCACTAGTAAATGCCAAAGCGCCTTGAAGCGGCCACTAAACCTATAGGTTCTGTTTTTATGGCCCCCACGCTTAAGTTGTCAAGCAATGCGGCCAAAAGCCACTAAGAGCGCGAGCATCCGAGCCTTGACCGGAATTCGTAGGATCCGCCCCCATCCCGATCAAGCGCCGGTGCTATCAATTTGTAGGTCATGTCTCAGCAGCCACAGCGCCAGAGGCTTGGTGATATAAAGCCTGCGGTCGTCAGACACAGCACGCACACTTAATCTCACTGACCGCTACTGACTCTCTCTCTCTCCGCTTGCGCGGCAATTCCAATCATGGCAGTCAAGATCGACGTCAAGCGCATGAAAGAAGAGCTGGACAAAGACAACCGAGACGTTTCGGATCTATGGAATGATGCACTGAAGAACTACAAGGGCATTGTCGGAGTCAGTCTGCAGCCGAAGTTCGCCGGTGTTGACGAGATGATCAAGTTCGGGACGGAACAGATGAACGCTTTCCACCGGTTCCGCCACAATGAGAAGAAGGTCGACAAACTCCGTAGCCTGTTCATCTCCAACATGGATTACATCCAGAAAGGCGCCCAGCAGCTTATCGCGGCCGCCACGCCTGCCTTTCCGCCAGCCGCCGCAATTGGTACAGCGCTCACATATATGCTCAGCGTTAGTGGCATGTACGCCTTTTGGGACTGCTCTGTCTAATGCCCGAAATTCCTTTCTGTAGGCTTGCAAGCAAGTTTCAGCGGACTACGATGTGGTGACGGCCTTCTTCGAGGACATGAACGCCTTCCTCCAACGCATCACCATTCTCGAGTCGAGACTGCCCAGTTACCCCGCCTACCGCAACTGCCTGATGGACGTGTTCACTGCTGTTCTGGATATGTGTGGGTTTGCAACCAAGTATATCGAGCTCGGCCGCTTCAGTAAGTGGAAGGAGATCACCACCCGGTAATTGAAGAAAGGAAATGGCTAATGATTTGCAGAGAAGTGGGTGCTCAACATGGTTCGAGGCGAGGACGGTGATCTCGCGAGCGCCCGCAAGAAAATGGACAGCAGATTATCCCGTCTGCAATCCGCCACCGAATACGCCATTCTGGGTAACACAGAGAAGCTGCAGGTGATGAGCGCCGAACTAAAGCAGAATGACGAAATGCAGACCCAGATGCTACAGGAGCAGACAAAGCTGCTCGAAGCCGTGCTTGAGACCCAGGACAGTGTCCGCAACGATCTCAAGGATATCAGGAAGCTGCTGAGCGTGTTTGAGGAGCGCAGACGAGAAGAGCCGGGTAAGCAGAAGAACAACAAGTCGGGGAAGCCGCCGACCTCGGCTCGAGTGAGAGGATTCTTCTACGATACAATCGACCCTGCGCATGAGTATCGAAACATCAAGGATACCTTCATCCCTGACATGTCGACCTGGATCTTCGAAGAGGAAGCCTGGAATGATTGGCTGACACGAGAGAATGAAAAGAGTGCTTCAAAGCTCCTTTGCATCTCTGGTCCACCGGGAGCTGGGAAGAGCCATCTTGCAGTATCTGCGCATGACCGTCTTGCCCAGCTTGCAGACCGTGGTGGTGCTGCAAGTGTTTGTGTCGTCCAGTTCTACTTCCGGGAAACAAATGACGACACATGTTACTTTCTCTACGCCATCCATTGGATAACTATCCAGATTGCTGAGCAGAACGCACGCCTCTGCGAGAAGATCAACATCGAGCTCGCGCGCGAGGATACAGAGCTTGACGTCGATGACTGGCAGGACGTCTGGAACAAACTGGTCAAGCCTCTGTTCAGTGGAACCTCGGGTGCGCGGCTGCAGATCGTTTTTGATGGGCTTGATGAGCTGGCCCCGGATGAGCACGCTGTGGCATATCAATTCCTCGAATTGATCAAAGCACCGGAATTGAATGTCACTGTGCTGTGCACAACCCGACCTGCCCTTGTGTCGAAGCTGGAAGGACTCGGAAGCAAGACCGTACAGATTACCAAGGAAAAGCAGCTTTCGGACTTGAAGACCTTGATCTGGCATCATTTGGACAACGACGCCGGCTTGAAAAGGCTGAGCAGGTATATGAAGCAGAGAATCTCCAGCAGACTGGAAGAGAAAGCCGATTGTAAGCTTTTAGCCCCATATCCCTATTCCCGTCTCCCCGTCTCATGTATCTGCCGCAGGTTTGCTATACGCAGAACACATGCTCAAGAGATTCAACGCAATTGGCCGGGAGCCACTCATCCTCAAGCAGCTTGACCAGTCCATGCCAGATACCCTGGAGCAGCTCTACACGACCATCCTGGCCGACCTGCAGCGCAAGACAACCCTCGAACAGCAACAGACCCTGAAAGACTTGTTCATTTGGCTGACCTTCTCCATCCGCCCGATCACTGTTTCCGAGGCCATGTCTCTTGCCCGCCTGTTGCCGGGGCAGCTGAACCTCGAAGAAGAGTTGCAGAGCCAACAACTGTCACGTATCCTGCGCATCGCTGATTTGGAGGAGGCAGTCGACCTGTCCTCGCCCTCGCGAAACTCGGAGCTGGAAGAGCTGCAAGAGCAGCAGGGCAGCACAGATGCGGCGTACGATGACTGGAACCTTCCGATCAAATTCCAGGAGCGCTCGATGCGTGACTTCTTCCGCAGCGCCAAGGTCAGCGAAGACCCCGACAGTCTGCGGACGCCGGTGTTCGAGGCGCATCGGAAGATTTTCATCACCCTTTCTCAGATCTTATGCGGCACAGTGGGGGATGCCGTCGGCGACGGACTACGAACTTACGCAGCGAGTTGCTGGATCTTCCATCTCAGCTGGATGTGGTACTACGGGAAGTCGTGTCGCAGCACCGATGACGAGAAGGTAGCGCTGCTGGAAGCTCTCTGCGCTGTGCTCAATGGCGAGGGCGACGTGGCCAAGAATCTTGAGCTTCAGGGTGTCGAGTATGATGACTTCGGGTTCCAGAATACCGGGCCGACGATGACATTCTTTGCCACTATGGCGAAGGAGCTGGGTGAAGGAAAGCTGAAAGAAAGTGTTATGCATTGGGCTGAGGAAGTTGCTGGAAATTCGAAGAGAGCTTTTGTGAATCTGGCGAAAGCTCACATTCGCAACTGGTTTGGAGCCACGGATCTGAAGCTCGCTCAGCGGTCCTACAAGTATGCGCGTGGTGCTTTGGCTTTGGTAAGTTATTGCTCAGTGCCAGTTGCATTTTTCGTGTGGCCCCTGCCTCAACGCAGGAGAAAGTCTGGTCGAGTGTCTGCTAATAGTGGCCACAGACTGATATGAAGCATCTCCTCCATGACGAAGAGGAGACTGACTCCGACGAAGCTGAAGACAGTGAGGACGATCAACCCCAGCACAGTTCGGAAGAAATCATCGCAGTTTCCAAGGCTTTCCCGGATATCGCAGATTGCACCACCCCTTGGGCTGCAGCTCTCCTTCTCGAGCAGTCTGAGCACTACGACGCCGCTCTGCCCAAAGTCCAGCAAGCCCTTGAGCTCACCCCTTCCGAGACCACCAAGCGGCTCCAAGTCCTCACCCTCCTGGCCAAGATCCAATACGGCCTCGAAGACTACTCCACCGCCTTCTCAACCATCAGCTCCGCCCTCAGCGAGACGCCCGACCCACCGCCCCACCTCCTCCGCCAAGCCCTCATCACCCGCGCCTCGATCGAAGCCGCGCTGGAGAAGCCCGACGAGGCTGCCGCCTCGTACGCGGCCGCGCGCCAGGCCGACAGCAGCAGCCCGATGCCCGGCGACATCCTGCAAGACGAGCTGGACGTGTATCTCGCGCACAAGGCGGCTTCCGACCCGGGCAGCGTCGTCGCCGCCGTGCGGCGCTGGACGCCGCTCGAGCGCCTGGCCTGGATGACGTGGGACTACGCGAACAAGGACTCGGCCATCGGCCGGCAGCACGTCGAGTTCCAGCGGGCGTGCGGGCGCGCGGGCGCTGCCGCGTTCATGGCCGACGCGTACGACGAGGCCATCGCGCTGCTCGACGCCGTCGACGCCGGCGCGCCCCTGCGCCTCGAGCTTGCCGGCGCGCGGTGGAGCGTGTGCGGCGACGTCGACGGCGCGCGCGCGTTGGTCGACGAGGTGCTGGATGCGCCGGCGCCGAGCGGCGTGAGCTATCGCTTCACGAATGAGGAGCCGGCGTACACGCTGGTGTTGGCGGTGAATCTGATGGCGGATCTCGTGTACGAGCAGTTTCGCTCGTCGGGGGATGGCAAGAGGAAGCAGCAGCTGGTTGAGGAGATGAAGGGCGTGACGAGCAGGGAGCTAGCGCGCGGTGTGTCGTCGTGGCGCTCAATGGTCAATCACCATACGGTGGTGCTGGCCAAGATGGTGAGGAAGATGGGGCCGGTGGCCGAGTTTGAGGAGGTGTTGCGGGGTGCGTTCGATGTGGCGTATGATGCGCTTGTGGACAATGTTGGCTGGAACGATTCGGACAACGTGACTTCCCTGGCCGAGGTTCTGTCAGCCCTGGGAGGTCTTGAGAGGGAAGCGCGGATTCTGTTGTCGGCACAATACTCGAAGCTCGATCCTTCTGCCGAGAACGTTGAAGATGGGCCGAGCGAAGAAAAAGGAAACGAGAAGACCGCTGCGTCCGATGGAGAGGAGAGCGGCGACGATGGTGAGGAATATACCGGTGATGCTGAAGGCACTGACAACGACCAAGACAGTGATGATCAAGACTCGCTTCCCGATGACGAAGGAGACCTTGAAGGAGACTTCTGGTTCACATGCAGTGGCGAATGCAATCCGTCTGTTCAGTGGCGGGCTTGGAAGGGCCGGCCATTGTACTTCTGCCTTGTCTGCTACGACACAGGGCTCTGCGAGGACTGCTACCGCAAGCGACAGGAGTACAACAATGGCGCGAAGTCAGAAGTCGGCTCATCGTATTGTGGGCTGAACCACAAGTATCTGAAAGGTCCTATCGAGGGATGGAAGGGCATCCAAAACGGAAAGATCATGATCGAGGGAGAAGAGCCCGTCGCGTTCAAAGATTGGCTGAAGGATCTCAAGGAAGAGAAGTGGGAGGCGGCTTGGAAGAAGTTCTGGCTGGCTGAGGAGTGAGCGTCAGTGTTGAGCAGTTATCCAATGTTCAGCGTGCATTTTCCACTTGCGTATGGATAATCTGCGTCTATGCAAACACTGATCTCCAGTTGGCGGCCGCCAGAGTTGTAGAAACCACATCCAAACGCGCTCAGTACCAGCAGTCAGTGAACACAAAGGTAAGAAAGATGAATGGAGGAAATACTGAACAGCAAATAAGCTTGCTGCGTCACCGTAAGAAAATTATCTGCCACATCCGAGCATCTATCTCACCGCCAGACGGAAATCAGGAATCAAGCACAAGCGTCATCAATATGCATCTCTTCGGAAACGCACCCGTCTGGCATCCATCGAGCTAAGCACCAATTCATGCGCCTTCCATTACCAGGTGCTTCTGACCGAAATTCCAGCAGCCCCCTCATCAATAAGACTCCTGCAGCACCATGTCCGCAAGAAATCCCACGAACAGCTATCCGTACCTTGAGCATCGTCTCCAGCATGCGCAGCGGCAACTGCCCGCGTTCTTCCCAATGCAGTCCTCCACTTTGACGATCACCCCCCAAACAGGAAATCGTGCATTCTTCGGAGAGGCCCAAATGTTATGCCCACCCGCTCGCTTAAACTCAGCAAACGTAAGCAAGCTGGAGGCATCAGCACACCTTATATCTCGGCTGCAGGCCCCATATGACAGTGCCGAAACTACCTGCCTCTGTCCGACCGAACGGAGGGCAAATGGTTCGCTCTGTGCCCCCTCCCCTGTCCGAAATATATTGAAACGAGCGGAGCGGAGGGGAGTCCACAGGCAGCATTCCCACCAATCGCGGGTGCTACCAGCGTTTCAAGCAGGCGGCGGAGAGACGTTTCTTATGCGGACACACGGGCCGCGGGTCCAGTCTTGGCGCGTTTGATCAACCGCCCGCCGGGAGAGGGAGTTGCTTGGCCCTGGCGAGCGCGCGGGTTCGCTCTTAATAAATAGGGATGCAGTTACTCTGTGTTCCAAGACTGGGCAAGGCGTTCCGCTTGCTTCTCGATTTCCAGATACCCAGAGCAGCAAAGCTTGATCCATTCCCGAAAACAAGCGAAAGATGCGATCGGGGAACATTGCGGCAGGCCTCTTGCCTGTTTGGGCTAGCCTGAGTGCCACGGTGCACGCTCACGGGTGCGTCCTCCCTACATTCTCTCCCCACCAAAGACCGGCCCAGACGACGCGGCTGCAAGAGTCGTTGACTGCGCCGAGATATCTACTGACCGGCCAATCAACCAGCCACGTCCAATACCACGTCATGAACTCGGCCACCTACACCGGCTACCTCCCCGTCAAGACGCCCAACTTCACCGCCGACCCGCCCAGCATCGTGCGCAAGGTCGGCGGCAACGGGCCGGTGCTCGACATCGGCACGTCCAACATCACCTGCAACGTCGGCGCGGCGCCCATCGCCGACGCGGACGGCCGCTCGCGCACGGGCGCCGTGGCGGCGGGCACCAACATCACCTTCCTGTGGAACGAGTGGCCGCACTCCGGGCCGGTGCTGACGTACATGGCCCGGTGCGAGCCGGACTGCGGCTCCTTCACCGGCAGCGAGGGCGCTGTGTGGTTCAAGATCGACGAGTGGGGCTACCGCGACGGCGTGTGGGGGTCGCAGAAGCTGGTCGACGACGGCAACAGCTGGACGAGCACCGTGCCCGCCTGCCTCGCGCCCGGCGAGTACCTCGTCCGCCACGAGATCATCGCGCTGTCCGACTGCAAGACGCAGGGCAAGTGCCAGTTCTATCCCAGCTGCGCGCAGGTCACAGTCGAGGGGGCCGGCACCGCGGCGCCGGGCGGCGACAGCGTGATCGCGCTGCCCGGCGGCTACAAGACGGACGGGACGGGCATTCTGTGGGACACGAACAAGCAGAAGCCGGACGACTACGTGACTCCGGGGCCCGCGGTCTTCCAGTGCCCCAGCTGAGCGGAGGAGGTGGAAGGGAGGGGTAGTTTGTTCACTTCTTGGGACATCTTATTATTTTTGAAGACCAATATGGCATTGAACGACTATGAAACACAAGATACTTCTTGGTGCAATCTGGTTACAAAACTCGGTCTAATCCTCTACCTGTCTGTTCACGCTTTGATCACCTCCTGATGCTTTTTGGTTGCTCCCGACCCTGAGGTCTGAGCCAATGTCACCAAGTTTGAGCTCTCCGCTTAAACCATGAAGCCAGCAACGCCAAAGACAGCGGCACCGAGCATGCCAAGGTCAGCGCCGTTGAGATAAGCGGCGCCCGTGTACTGCACAGGGGTCTGGACAGGAGTGCCGGCCCTCTGGCCAGTCGAGGCGCCCGGAGTAGCGACGCGGGAGGGAGAGCGAGAGCCGGTAGCAGCACGCGAAGCGCTTCCGCTGGCGGTCGAGGTACCGGCGCGCGAGGCAGAGCCAGTGCGCGATCCAGTGGTGCGAGAGCCGGTGGCGGCGGTGCGGGAGGCAGTGCCTGTGCGGGAGGTGGCGCTGCCGGTGCGGGTCGTCGAGCGCGAGCCGGTGCGCGTGGTGGAGGCGGTAGAGCCCCGAGAGCTAGAACTGGGGCGGGTAGAAGGCGCGCTGGACGAGCTGGTGCTCAGGAACGAGTAGGCGTTGGCGACGCAGCCGACGATCTGCGAGGAACAGAAGGCCTGGTTGGCGTTGGGTCCGGTGCGGCAAGCGCTATTGGCGGTCTGGCAGGCCTGGCAGGCCGCGTAGGCGGCGCTGCACGTGGCTTGGTTGGCATTGGCGCCGGCTCTGCAGGCCGAGTTCTTTGCATCGCAGTCGACGGCGGAGGCGTAGTCGAAAGCCTGGGGCATGGCGGCGGCGAAGGCCAGCTGGGCAGCGAGGGTGGCGGCGACGAAGAACTTCATTTTGAAAGATTGGGTGGATCGAGTGGATCGATTGATTGTTGTCGAAGCGAGAGAAGCTGTTGAAGAGCTGGTTGCTTGAGATGAGAGAAGATGCTTGCTGATGATGTTGTTGTTCAGAAGGCGAAGGGGAGGCTGGCTTTATACTCCTGGCACTTCACCATGGTGAGAGAGACTCTAGAGGATGTTCTTGCCCACTTGCATGGCCTCTGTTTCACGGAAGTGTGCTGTTTCCACTGTGATGCTGTAAAGTGAGCTGAAAGCAGTGTAACCGCGGTGCAAAATTGCCGAAAGAGGGAAAAGCACGGATGCTGGAGACGGCGCGGAGGAGCACCCGAGAAGAAGCGCGGTGCTTGGCACATTCCGCGGCGAGCTTGTTCGGATGCAGGAATAGGTTCGTGGCTCATGAAGATTCTCGTACTTACAAGCTCATACTGTGAATTCCGCCAAGGACCAAGAATGCACGCTAAGAACCTTCTGAGCTCACGGATACGAGGGAACTCTGGAAGTCTGCCTAGAAGCCTTCCTGCGGCTGATTGCGAAGAAAAGATCTCCAGCCGGAGAGCAAGTGGTGATCCCGCACCTGGAAATGGGAAGAGTTATTTCGTTCGACGTCCATTCCTGCTCGCGTTCGCCCACCTGCTGATCCGCTTGCAGTTCTCCAGTTGTGACTTCCAATCATACGCCATACTCTGACTGCCGAGTACGTGTAGTTTGTGCAGCGTCTGAATACAGATAGGAGGGTTGACCAACCAAAATGGCCTGCTTTGCACACACAGTTCTATCGCCATCGCTTGGTCGAGCCGTAGAGCCAGGCCGCCAACGGCCGGAATTGGGGCTGTCACGCCTATCAGATGCCTAGCTGTGCTCCGGATGAATTACTTAATGGCACGTCTGTGTAGATCGCCAAATTATTCGGAGCGTTGTGGTGAAGTGTTTGAGCCGTTGCCTGATGGAATAATTGTCCACACGCACTGTTTGTAATCGGGGCTTGGGATACAGCACTTCCACGTATGAAGGATACCACAGTAATCATGTGTGCATTGCAGGCTTGTAGTGATCCTGTCTGTTGCGTGGGAATCATAGTTGCGCGACGATGCGAACATACCCCCGACAGCCAGGAACCACGACTACATGCCCTGGCAGACCCATCGAATGGAGCCTGCACATACAGTATCTATACATATGCGGCCTGAAACACGTGTCGCACCTTCTTGCGGAGCAGGCAGATGGTATGACGACGCCTTGCGTGAGGGAGCTAAGCCACGATTGGCAGGTGCACGTATGTCTGGGTGGGCCACAAGACCTGCTGGCAATACTCCACCCCGTGCGATAATGACGTGATAGGTCGCAGGTTATAAAGGAGGAAAAGAGGTGATAAGCCGTGGTTGATCTCGGCTATTGAGCTTGTTTCCTCTAAGCATCTACACACCTCAACTGTCACTAGGAAGGGCATATGTTCTCAAGCCTATGCAAGCCTTGATTTTCACGAGCCAAATTGCAAAGAAATTGAAGCCCTCCTTAACATGGCGGAAGTGCGTCTAGATCCTCTCTCATCATTTTTGTCTCATAAGTTTAAAACTCCTTTGACTACCTCAGGGAGCGACATACTGATGTGGTGTTGTGCAATGTAGGCAAATGGTGAATCCGCTGCTCGTCTGACGAGGCACTCAAACCCCCGACTTGTGCGTCAGCCAACATCCCACAGCTATCACCGTGGCATACACTACTGAAAAGCTTTACCGTCTACGACGCACAAGAGACTGATCTCTGGCTAGCCCGCTCAAAAATTTTCCGTCGGCGACCACGTCCAGCTCAGCTCCGAGACCCAGGCACAGAACTACGTCATTTCCGAGGCGCAGATCAACAAAGAGGAGCGTGTTTGGACCTACGGTCTGAAAGAGGAAGGCAAGGAAGGCATCAAGTGGGTTGAAGAAAGCGAATTAAAGCAATAATAGACGTAGTACAATTGGGTGCGAGACGAAGAAGATTATTTATGGGTATCTCAGATAATGGTACTCCGTTATGGAGCTCTTCCTGCCTCCGTCGCAAATTGCGCCAACCCTCACTCATCCTCGCTCTCACTTCCGAGATCGACAATTGTGCCCTCCATCGTCCCGTCATATCCATCGCCGCCATTCTCGCTAGAGCCAACACCGGCACTCCGCGCAAAGCCGCTTGACCTCTCCATCTTGGGGACAATGCGCTGACTCGCTGGCTGGTCCAAGTCCTCGAAGCCATCGGCATCATCGGAGTTGATGACCTGAGCCCGCGAATCCTCCATGTGCTCATCATCCGAACCATCCTCCATCTCCTCGCGCCTCTTTTGTATGCGTCGGATCTTGCGGATGAGGGACTCGTCTTGTCGCAAGTCTTGCTGGGTGAGCATCTGAGTGGAGAAACGTTAGCGAAGTCGAACGAGGATTCCAAGGATGGTAAAGTACCGTACCTTGTCGCATCCACCGACAGGACACTGAACGGTGCGCTGGCCGCTTCTCGCGCCTCTCGCGTTGCTTCCACCAGTAAAGGCATTGCTTTGTCGGATGAGTTCCGAGATGGCCGCTCTCTCAAAGGTATGTGGGCACTTGGCACTCGTGACGGGGTCCTTGAGTTCCTGGAGAGTGAGCGGGCACTTTGTGCTGATGCGCTCAGAGGCAACGACGATGTCGTCGTCCGAATCGTCTCCGGCCGAGTGGGTAACGCCAGGCGCCGGACCATCACGCGTGAACCAGGTACTCGCATGGGGAAGCGAAGGGCCCCCCTCGGGATGGAGACCGTCATGGACAGACCTCTTGAAGCGCACGTAATCGGGGTGCTCGGCGTAGCGGGTGGCAAGGGCCAACTCCTGGTAACTCCTCTTCTGGGATTCTATGCGCTGTTGGAATATGTCCTTGGGGACGAGGACTTGGACCCGTTGGCGATTTTGTTGAGTCTCGCCGGGCAGAGTGGGATCGTACTCGGTCATGTCGTCGCCGCCGTCGTCATCATCCTCACGGCGCTGGGTCTGGGTGAGACGTTGGGAGGCAGAGGCACTGTCGATTGCCTGCCTCTCGATGTTCTTGAGCTCGTCCTGCATGTAGCCGGCAAATTCTTGGCCGTCAATCGTCTTGCGTGTGGCCTCCTCCAAGCGCTTGGTCATGGCAGCAGTGCGAGCTTCCAAGTCTTCAAGATGTTGAGCGCGTTGTTCGTCGACCTCGGACAAGTTATTGGCGTGCTTCTCCTCGCGTGACTTATGCTGGTGCTTGCGCTCAGAGAGACGTTCGTTGATCCGGCCGGCATTGTCGCCCAGGGCTTCAGCAGCCTGACGGAGATGCTGCTCGAGCTTTGAATGGCCGTGCTTTGCGAGAATGCCGTGGAGGTGGCGTTGGCCTTGGGGATTGATTGGATTTTCGGGGGGCTGATAGGGCGGCAGGGGGATAGTTACAAAGCCGCCAGCACTGGGGCCAGCAGTGGTCGACTGTCGTGCGCGGGCAGACATGATGGGACGGTGTTGAAAAGAAGAGAAACTGAAAGTTGTCGCGCGTTCTCCAAAGATGTGGGGAGACGCGACGCATTTACGCTAGTCCGCTTCGTTGTTAGCGCGTTTGTGGTCCACCTCCGCCCCCAGGATCACCATCCCAACTGCATTCTGACACCGGCCACAGCCACAATGCTTCCAAGTCGAGAGACCGTCCTCCATCAAGGCTCAGCCGATCTGACTCACCCTCACGCTCGAATATATGGCAGCCCTAGTTCGGTCCCACGACGGATGGCTCATTAAACATAACCACTCTTCTTCACTTGTCTCTTTCCCATTTTGCAGTGAGATTCCTCCTCGGCCCTAAGCTATGGCTCATTCAGACATTGACGACTTTGACTTGTGCAACGCGGAGGAGTCGGATGATGCCTTCTCCTTTTGCGAAGTTCGAGCTCCCTTGAGATACAAAGTCATGAAGCTCCGGTACATTCAGCTTCCCATCACAGTCCTTGCTCTCATCTGACAATGCGACTCATAAAGCCTCGAGTCACGGCTACTCAAGCTTCCGCGTGAAATACGCAACCAGATATATCATCATGCCCTGGTTGAGCCACCTTGCTACTTGAAGCTGCACGAGCCCTTGTGTTCCTGGAACCCAAACCCAGAAGACCTCGACGCCCGACTGCCACATTCCATCCTCATGCCTCATGATTCCATGATCCAGGAGCTCGAACGGCCCAGTGCATGCCCCTGCAAATGCCCGAGGCGCACCGCACTGAACCTGCGGCGTGCCTGCCGCCAGATCTACATCGAATCAACCCCCATCTTCTACGAAAACAACGTCTTCTGCTTCGACAAGCCCAAAGACCTCTCCCGCTGGATCCGTTTCTTACCCCCAAAGCACCGCTCCCTGATCCGCCACATCTTCGCCCTGCGAGATACCTCCCGGGGCGAAGTAGCCCCCTATCGCAACATCCACCTGCTCACCGGCCTCCGGACCCTCGATATCGACTTCTACCTCTCCCCCAACGACTTCGGCCCTACGCGCGACGATGCCCACGCCAACCTCAGCCAGCTCCCCTACCTCCGCCGCGTCCGCATCATCAAACCCTTCTCCCATAATTTCCGCCGACGCCAACTCGCCGACCCCGCCGCGCCTCACCTCGGCGCCCTCTACTACGCCAAGATCCCCGTCTGGGAGGTCCACACCGTCGACAAGCTGTCTGACCCGGACTGGCTCGCCAAAGAGCATGAACGCATGCAATCTGTCCGCGCCGATCCGACCGCTTCGACCGCGCGCTCTGAACATTTCCTGCGCGCCCATAACCTCCGCAGGCCGACGGACCCATCCGAGTGGCGCCGCCCTATCCGCGTGCCCCTAAAAAATCGCGACGATTTTGAGGAGCTGCTCTGCTTCAACCTGCCGCTGGCACCGGCGGTGGAGGAGCGGCTGGAGAGGCGGGAGCGTCGCGCCGCGATCAAGACGGATCTGATGTGGTCGGCGCGGCTGCGCAACGAGTACGCGGCGGAGGCGAGGGCGGAGAAGCGGGCAGAGCGGGCCGGGAGGATGGAGGAGATGGAAGAGAGGAGGGAGCGGGAGCGGAAAGAGGAGGTTGTGCGGTTGCAGCCGCACAAAAAGTGGCACGCGGAGGTGCGTTCGCGGAAGGCGGGAATCGCGAAGGGGAAGGGGCGGGCGGCGAGGCCGCAGATGGAGGATGAGGTCGAATGGGCGAGAGAGGATTGGGATGCTTGTGCCAGAGATGATTGGTCGTGATATACCTTTGGATCTTCATCTTATATGAGAAGGCCAGTTGACCCACCTATTGGGCCAATACGCTAATGTCTAGTTAAGTGTGAACATCTCGTGAATTCGTTAGCGTCTTTAGAATGGACCCATGGAAGGAACCTTACCGCACGGTCAACCACCCTAGGATTAGAAAGCGAGTGTGAGTAGAATATGAACGGACTCCCACCATACGCGCCACTGTACAACGCCGTTCTCATCTTCTTGCCATCACAGCATCGCCAAAAATTCCCTCCTTCTCTTGCACCTCAGGTTTCCATGCTTCCTTTCTACCCTCTTCCTCTCCGACGTCAAGCCCTCCAACGCCTCGTCATCCTCCTTCGTCCATACGCCCGGCTCATCGGGCAGCATAGTCAGCCCGAAACTAGCTGCCCTGCCCTTCCTGTTCCGACCCGTCGCATTAGTCCGCATCCATTGGAGTACCGCGTCCGCCATTGACGTGCTATAGCTACAGGTGGCATGTAGGGCAGAAATGACATGTTCAAGAGGGAAGTTGTAAGGCGGAGCAACTCGCGAATTGATATAAGCCTCAGCCAGGTCGTCGGTGCCTAAATCATAGGCCGGTT
Source organism: Macrophomina pseudophaseolina (assembly GCA_022204955.1). NCBI lineage: Eukaryota > Fungi > Ascomycota > Dothideomycetes > Botryosphaeriales > Botryosphaeriaceae > Macrophomina > Macrophomina pseudophaseolina. Next base: position 16,722 of record JAJJID010000086.1, read on the forward strand.
GGCTGGGCATTTCAAAAGAGGTCATTGCCGTGCCGCCAGAGGAGCTGAGTGGGCGTTTCTGCTGTTTCTGGTGCGAAGATTGGAAACTTGTTGTGGCGGTCGAGGAAGGAGGAGGCTGTCGTGAGTGGTGTGCGCGAGGCGTTGGCGAGCGATATATCTCAACTTCGAGAGAATCATGCGGGACTTCCTCGGCTGGCTCTTCTTCCGCTACGACCTCACTTTCAACGACATCAAGTTGATGGTCGTGTTCATCATCTTGTCCTTCCTCGCCTTCATCGCCGCCAACCAGGATGTCTAGCACGCCAAGTTCCGCCAGCTTGTCGCCAACACTGTAGACAGCCTGGCTCTGTGCTTGCTGAACTTCGACGAGAAAATGGGCCATATGTATGATAAGAACTTCTCGTAGGTCAACGTCGATAGGCTCTTTTGGGGCATTCGGTAGCATCCTGAGGGTCTCCAACAAGTCGTACATTTGATCCTCGTTGAGGCCCGCAATGGCCTGCCGGATACGAGACTCGGGGGCTTGACTTTTAGTGTCATCCTGGCCCTCGTCATAAACTTCGATGTCAGGCTGCGGCTGAGAATGCTGCGAGTCAGGCGGCGGGGTATCATCTGGTAATGGTGACGAGGCCGACTGTGAAGACGTGACGGATACGTCGACATCAGGGTGGTGAGAAGGACTTTGTAGGAATCTTTTGTTGGGGGAGACCTCGATACTCTCCTGAACCAACGTGGAGGAAACTCCGCCGTCGGTAGTGTGACGCTTTGGAGACGGTGTTGCCATCTCATCCCCATGCTCCTCAACGACATGCTCTCGCCGCCTCTTTCCCAGAGTCACAGGCGATTGCGATTGTGGCGGAGCGGTCGTTGTCTGCTCAAGTATGCCCGACACTGGCTCAACTCTGTGCAGGTTCATCTCTTCGGGCTCCTCCTCTTGTTCTTGAGCCTTATCGCTTTCACCTTCAATGCGTGGGGTTTCGGGCTCCTCTTTGATCTCGGGCTTTTCCCCGTCAGCCTGAGGTGGAGGGAATGACGGCAGGACATGCTCTTGGTAATACTCCAGCCATTCGCTCGTTTGACCATCCTCACCATGTTCGTTTGACCATATTTTCCAAGCTTCATCATAGATGGATGCCCTTGCCCTGTCCATCCTCAGATCTTCCCAGATGGGCTTTACATACGCATCAAACAAGCTAGACCACTCTTCCGCGGAATGAACAGGATTGGCATTTGCCCAAGTTGCCCATGCCTCCTTGAGACGACCGTACGGTATTTCCATGACATAATCTCCCTGACTGAGTAGATAGTCAAACTCATCCAGAGTGAAATCAGATAGGCTGGAGTGATCATGTTCTTTCCGTGAGGAAGGTGGGGTTTTCGGCCTGTGTTCGGGAGACGGAGAGGGTGATGGTGAGGGAGAAACGCGGCGCTGCTTGCCTTTGGATGATATACGGACTTCGGGAGACTTCCTCTCGTTCTTCTTCTCGCTCTCCACTTGACGCGATGACCGGCTCGGTTGAGGATCGGAGGGGGGTGAAGGAGGGGGATTCGCGGAGACGGTCTTGGGCGGCTTCTGCATGAGGTGATCCACGTAACGGGCCCGCCAGGACTGCCAGGGGTGGCGAGAGTTCTAAGGGGGTCAGCAATGGGCTGGCACCAGGCGTGAAGTGGGCAAGTCCGCACCTTTCTCTCGAGATCCTTGTAAATTTCGTTGCCCTTGACCGGCATGCCCTTGAGCTCGCAGCCTTTCACCCATGTGTACAGTTCAATGTCATCCTGGGCAGTGAAGGGCACGCGACCGCGGCGGGTTGACTGTGTTGAGCCAATCTCACGCACGGAGCCGACAGGCGGGCCTTTGCGGTACTGTTCGGGATCCAGTAGTTCGGCACGCTTGATGCATTGCTCAATGAACTGGAAAGTGATGCCACCTGGGGGAACGTCTTTGCGGGCGCCGTCAACAATAAGGTAGTCGGCATGTTTCTCGAGCTGGACGACTTCGCCCCCATTGTAGGTGACGCGCTTGATGAAATCGGAGCGCATGGGGACGCGCAGGGCTATCCAGAACTTCTTGCCTGCGAAGAGATCGCCTTTGACGGGCGGCTCGGCGCGGACATTGTCGATGACGAGCATGGTGGAGACGGGCGAAGAGCGGCGATCGTTTGGGACGGTGGGACACACCCGACCGGCGAGGGCCTGGTGTGGAGCGGGGGAGAGGCAGTGCCAATGCTGGACGGGAGAGAGGCGAGGCAATGCAGAGGGCGACGGGCGGCGCGGGGCTGGGGGAGAGGCGCGGTGCTAGCACTGAGCTGTGGGAGGGGCGACGCGGTAGAGAGGTGAGAGACGCGGTGCCGGGCGGGAGACGCGTCGGACGGGCGCGCACTGGCGCTGGGATGGCGCGGGCAGTGGCGTCACGGATCTCAGCGGACGCGCGCCCCCGTGCGCCCGTGGCCCCGTGGTGCCGCAGGTGCCGGCTTGGAGACGCTTGGTGGTCTCGAACGGACCGCTGGTTGCGGCGGTGCAGTCGCTCTTTGCTCCACCAGGACTCGCCCATCTCCCGGCGCTGCCGACCAGAAAATGAGCCGCGCGTTCGCCTTACCCGCCTGCTTCTCCTGACGACTCGCTCGTCTTCTTCTTCTTCATCCCGGATGCTCCCCGCCATGCGTATGCTCTGAACCCACGGCGCTGCTGCAGATGCCGCCGTCATGGAGGGCCCGCTGAAAACGATCGTCATTGCCGTCGCCGCCCTCTCATTCCTTGTCTTTACTGTCTTCTTTGGCCGCCTCCCCGTCTTCCGGTACGCCATACGCCATGCGCCCTGCCGCCCGCTCTCAGATGCTGACCTTTGCCTTGCGTGCAGCAAAACCCCGATCGGCTTCCTTCACCGCTTGATCTGGCTGCACTTCCCCGCCCTGCTACGCCGTCTGGACGGCCTCGTCACCGGCGGGCGCATCTACAGATACACGACCCGCACCTGGCACTATCTGCTCTACGAGAAGCATCCCCTGGTCGTCGTGCGTCCCCGCTGCCCGCCTGCTCCCAACGTGCCCTGCGCCGCCCCGCGCCCCGCTGACCATCGCATCCTCAACCCCAGATCTTCTTTCTCGGCCTGCTCACCGGCGCTTCCGGCCTGCTCCTCTTCGAAACGTACACCCGCTTCCCCCTCCACCACAAGCTGCTCATCCCGCTCGTCTTGCCGTGGCCATACGTCTTCACCTACCTCTCCGCACGCACCCGCCCGAACACCGCCATCAATGCCTCGAACCACACCGCGCAGGTCCAGGCCTACCCGTACGACCACATCCTGTATCATCCGAACACGAATTGCCGCACATGTCGCCTGCCGAAGCCGGCGCGCAGCAAACACTGCCCCATATGCAAGACCTGCGTCGCTCGCATGGACCACCACTGCATCTGGGTGAACAACTGCGTCGGCCGTGAAAACTACCGTTGGTTCCTTGCCTTGCTTCTCAGCACCGGCATCGTTCTGCTCTACGGCGCATACTTGGCCCTCATTGTGTTTCTCTACCCGCAGGTCTACGACCGCTTCACGCATTACGACCATGCCTTCCCTGCCGGCCTGCTCAGCGGCTGGGCGCCGTGGAAACTGCGCCTCAAGGGTTTCCGGGAGGACCTGAACACCGTCATGGTCGAAAGCATACATGTCGGAGGCTTGAGTGTCACGGGGGTTGGATTACTGGCTGCGCTCACCGCACCGCTTCCCCTCGGCCTGCTAGCGTACCACGCGTACCTGATCTGGGCTGGAATGACGACGAACGAGGCAAGCAAATGGGCCGACTTGCGTGATCAAATGCAAGACGGCCACATCTTCGCCGGCAAGTTCTTCGGTGCCGAGACTGACCGTACGCCGAGCCAGCGCGGCCGGCCCAGTGTCCGCGGCGGGCGCTATGCCCACTCGCGTGCCCGAGCTACCTCCAACAGTTTCGCCGAATTCGGGTTCACCTCTGGTGACGTTGGCCGCCGCATCGCCCGCGAGCACGCTCAAGAAAAGAGCGGCGCAGGCTCGGACAGCGGATACAGCTCCGACGGAGAGAGCTGTTTCCCAGCGAGCCCCACGTCGACTCGCTGGCCGAACAGCCCGGCCCAAGTACTTGTCCGGACAGCCGATGGAGAGCATCCTCGAGAAGTGCCGCCGCAATTGACCGGGCTCGTGGATGAGGGCAGCTGGCAGCGTGTCTGGCGCCTTGCCGATATTGACAATATCTACGACCTCGGATTCTGGGATAACTTGAAGGATATTCTGAGAGGGTAATTGCCTAATTATATCCGAGCTTCTTCTGCTCGCTATACATACGAGAAGAATCCAGGTCATCATACATAACCATCGTACAGCGCCTCAAACATGAGGAAATCAGTAGGTATTTGTGCAGCCATACATTAAAACAACGACAGGTCAGTCCATCGGGAACAGTCATTCCTTAGAACCGTTTCTTTCTCCTCTGCATTGTAAATATCCGCATACCGTTCGGCGCATGGGATTCAGGCGACATATGCTCTTTCATGCATTGTTTCTTGGCACCCTCGCCGTTCTCTTTGCTGTCTTTGCTCCTCTCTCCTTTACCGGCGCGGCGTTCTGGCAGGCTCTGGATCGCGTGTATTTCTTATTCTCGTTTTGTCTTTTTTTTTCGCAAGCTTTTTTTTTCGCATGTTTGCGTAGTGGCCCTCGCCGTTTTCTGTCTCTTGTACTAGTTCCGCATTTTCGTATCTCAGTTGGGAAGGGAAATGACATGCTATCATCGATCGTGTATGTCGCCCAGCCCTCTCAACTGCTCATAAGAACGCGCATGAGCGTCTGCTTTCCGCATCGGCATTCGCATGTAGTATGTACGTATGTAGGCTAGCTTGACTCGGTGCTGTTCCCAGTAATCGTCGGCGGCGGCGTCGCCGCGAATGGAAATGCGCTTCGTATGTTAAGATTCGAGCTCCCTGAAGCTCCTAAATCGAACGAGAATGCAAGGAAGCCGTCGCATGCGGCACTCTTGATCCTCCTTTTGGTGGCTCCGCAATAGGGACAGCACACGAAAGGTGTCGCATCAAGAGCTGCAAACGGCCAAGACATTCTCCAGCGTGTGCTATATTTACCGCGAGCTATGGACACGGGAGTGCCTGGGCCACGAGGTTATATATTGGATCATCTCGCATCTTGCATGAGGGATCGACAAGTGAGGGGTTCGCATTCGTCAGGGTCTTCTTTCTTTTCTTGCAAGCGCAAGCGAGTCAATACAAGAAGTGTGGCGGTGCGGGTGCGGGTGCGGGTGTGGGTGCGGGCGCGGGAGCGGGCACGGCGGCGGTGTGTCAAGCGAGCCGGGGGAGGGGCAGGGGGGGTGCATTGCAACTCCGAGAGCATGGACATGAATGCAATGAGTGTTCGGGCCGCGAGTTGAAGCTATCGTGCGGACGGAAATGCAGAGATTAATTGTATGCACTTGCGTCCGGATGACTTCTCCAACGGACCCCCGGATGATGGAAGATGGGAGGAGGCGCTGTGGTGAATTGCAATCTGGGGGCCGGAAGCAGGCATTGTATATACATACATACATACATATCAAGCAAGATGGCTATGCGTGCGGAGCTGAAGAAATAGTCCGGACGCAAGTGTCCCGGGTTATGGACTCCACTCATGTCCGAATGATCGCTTGTATTCCCGAGAATTGCTCATAGAGGTCACGAAGTTGAGCATGATGGCTTCAGGTAGGATCGTTTTATTTGATGCTATAGCTATCACAAAGCCACGCGTCCAGTCCCACCCTACTCATTTGTATATTCCCGTCACCCGGTAGCCTCCTGCAGAAAATTTGTACCGTAGGAAGCAGTAGAAGGAGGAAAAGTCCAGTAGTATGGATTTCACGAAGCCGCAGCGCGCTGGAAGACGCCCTGGCCCTTCTTCAGGCTGGCAAGGGTGGCTTTGAGATCCCTGCGCTCGGCGCTGACGTGCTCAGGCTCTGCAGCCAGCGCATGAAGCTCATCGTCGCCCAAGCTGACCAGCGCAACAGGCGATAGGGGTGAATCGCGCAGTGGTTCGATGAGATGGCGTTCGATGACCTGCTCGGTGACGGCGGCAACAAAGTTCTTGAGTTTATCTTTGTACAATGCCATGAGGCAGTCTAGCGTGTCCTCTGCCGTGAATCTGTCCATATCGGGCTCGACGAGTTCGCTTGTGAGAGCGGTCATGATCTGCTCCGCATCGACGACTTTGGCGCTCTTTCTGGTCTGTTGAGAGGTTGTAATGTAGGCATTGATCTCGACAACGCGGCGGGCTCGGGCAAGAATCTTCTCGTTACGCAACTTCTGCACCGTATCAGTGAAATAGTGATTGTACGTCATTGGCGCCCGGCTCTTGTCTTCCAGAAGCCTGTTCACTTCCAACGCCGCGTTCTTCTGGTTCTTGGCTAGGCTCGGCAAGATCCTTTGTTTCAACATGCGCTCAACAATGTCGAGGGGCATGATGTGGCTGAGGAGGCCCTTTGAGAATTCGGCTACGCAAGTAACCATAATGCGGTTGAGGTAATCCACCGTGATAGGTCCCCAGTTGCAAGTCTGCTCCCAGTAGAGTTCCTTCATGAAAGTAGCATTGAAGCAGCCAGGTAGTTCTTCACCGCGAGAAAGCTGCATCTTCTCGAGCACCCACTTAATGGCTTGTTCGCGTGACATGGGCTGCTGGGCTTTCTTGGCGCAGTCCCAGGGGACAATTTCAACGCCAGACGGCTTGTCGCTAACGCCGAGGCACTCCAACACTTCCACAGGGACACCAGAAAACTTGTACTTGCCACCAAACCGGTGCATCTGCTCCGAGTACTGCGAGTTGTGGAACCGAATGGCCGCCCTCAGCTTCGCTGGATTGAAGGGCATCGAACCGATCTTCGTCGAGAAGAACGCGTCGTTGTAGCTACCAGTCAAGGCTTCGGACAACAAGCGCTGGTACTGCACGCTGGCCTTGGTGAGGGCGTTGCGGATGCTCGCCAAGCTATCCCTCTGTTCGCCCAATTGGTCGAGCCTATTCATCGTCTTCGTGATCTCCTCGTTCAAGTCGCGATTGAGGCCCGGCAGCTCCCGCTTCAGGTGGGCGAACAGTACGCGGCAGAGGCGCTGAAGCAGTGTGGCGCTTCCCAGCATGTTGTCTGGCACGTATTTGTAGACATTTCTGCCGGCGAAGAAGCTCTTCTCAATGGCTTGATGCTCCTCAGTAGTGCAGCTCATTTCCTGCTGGGTCCGGTTCCTCACAATGTGCCAGCCCAGATCAAACTCGATGTCTTGATTCTGGGCCAGGTTAATCCATTGCTTCTCCTCACGAGAGCCGTCTTCCAAACAATCAGGCTTTGTGATGACACCAAGAGTCCTAGAGCCCTTAGGATCAACGTTGCGAGCCTTCTGCAATATGACCTGGTTGGCATAGTCACTCTTAGCTGAGATCACCGCGAAGATGATGGTCCGCGGGTTCCTGATGTATTTGTCGACTAGCTTCGTGACGAATTCGACGTCCTGCTTGTTCTGAACCGAAGTCTCCGCGTGGATGAGGCCAGGCAAGTCGACAAGGGTGATTGGTAAGACGGCCGGGGCGGAAACGGTGATGCTGAGGATTTCGCTGACAAACGCCTTCAAGTCGGAGGCGCTTCCACGGTGAGCAGCGTAGATGGTGTCAGTTGCTTCCTGAATTAGCAGGGGAAGCTGAGCGAGATCGGTGACAGACTTGGAGAAGTTTTTGATCTTCTCATGCTGAGGGCCGTCCGATAAGATTTTCGCGGTAATCCAGCTGCGGCTATCTCTGCGGATGATGATCTCCGTAGCGAAGCGTGTGCAAAGCATAGCATTGCGAGGAAAAGGAATCTGCGTAACAGCCTCCAAAACAGAACTTTTTCCCGCTGACTGGTCTCCACAGACCACAATCTGCGGCAGTGAAAGGACACTGTTCAGACCGGCGTGGCGTAGCTCATCCACGACGTTTAGTAGGACCTCCATATTCTCAATATTGGCATCCGGAAGGGTTACAAAGCCGCTGATTGCACTGGCTGTACCGGTAGAGTGATCAGAAGCCGACATTTTCGGCTTGTCGGCATCCGTTTGAGATGCAACTGCAGCAAAGTCGGATGTTAGAAGACGAATAGGGCTCTGAAAAAAAAAAAAAAAAAGCCAGCGTAGAATGATGGTGCACGGCGAGGATTAACGCATGGAGAGTCGAAGCACTTGTCCACATCCGAATGTGATCAATTCTATGGGCCATCTAGAGGCTTACCAAGGGTCTTCCCATTGGGGTCGGGATCGGATGCCGCAGCCTCAACTTTAGCGCGTCGCTTGCTAGCGCTAGCCATATCGAAGTCGGTGACGAGCAAGGGTGATAAAGTGCGGAAGAGGACGGTGGTGAGAAGTGGTGGCTGTCGTCATGTCTTAAATAGCAGTAGAGAGGTTCACGCACGTGCCAGAAGGCCACCCAGAAGTTGGGTTATCACTCATTCACCGTCACTTATGATGAGCTTAAGCGGTCTTCAGAGCAGCTCTGACTTCACATGACGCTTTAACAATGTGAGAAAACCCGGGCTCTAATCAATGCAAGCGGCGGTCGAGGCTACAAGTTATTTGTTGACCGTGCTGGCTTGAAGAATTGCGAAAGGGTTCCTCATCCTAACAAGTCTAGCCCGGAAGCTTGATCTTCACTCTCTCGAGTCCGTCAGCCATCTAGCCTTCAATAGATTGTTAACGTCATTTATGTTTGGCATAATGTAATGAGACTTGTCTGCGTTCTGATCGAGGTCCTTCTCGCTGATGCCGTTCCCGAAGCAGACGAACGGGGTGTTTCCACCGCCTTGAAGCAGTGAAGCGCGGGGCCTCCGCGATTTATGACGAATTCGGTCAATCTCAGGAATTTGGTGGACGGAAAGCTTCACTCAGCCGTGCAGAGCCGCAACCTGACCTCTCGGCCCCAGCTTATACCAAGAGGTGCTTCGGCTCAAACGCCCTCGCGGACCATGGCTCATCGAACTCGACGCATTTCTCTACGAATATCGGGCTTCACTCAGCTTCTGAGCTGAGGAATAGACTTTGAAAAAGACAAGCAAATGGACATACAACCTTTAGGCTTCGAATTTGAGGACTTCCAAGTGCGGTGCTTCATCCAGCACTGTAGTATCCTTGGGAGGAAGGAAGCCGAGTAATTACAGATGTATTGGAATGGCAGCCAATTGGTATCGGTCCAGGAACTGTCCAAGCTCCCGATCCAATATCGGAAACGCCATGCGAAGCCTAAAATGAGGTGCTTATAGGCAGGTGTTATGCGGTACTAATGATGCTGTTGTGCTTGCGTCCGCGACCCGACCCAGCGTGCTCATATCCCGCAGTCCCGGGAGCTCCGTGGAGGGATCTGCTCCTTTTGATAGCTGCCCAGCTGCCGGAACTGCCGGAGCTGCCGACACGATAAAGAAACGAAGAAAACACGCCGGTCACGCCGAGTGAGAGGAGAGATTGAGATGCATGAGTAAGGAAGCCCGGGATGGACCTGAGAAATGGATTGATGATCATTTATGCCAAAACGGTGCGTGGCAGCTATCAACGACAATCCGTGACAAATACAGCTGCGCTGGCGGACGGGGGATCATAAGAGTGCCGCGGAGGGAGACAAAGCAGCGGGTTAGGCCGGTCGCAAGATCAAGAGACCTGATACGTCAGCCTTCATGAATCGGCGCAGAGTTTCAATGGCTATATCCTGAACTGAACAATTTGACTGTTGTATCAAGACATGGCGGGTCACGATTGAGCATAAAGGTGAGAGGAATGTCGACAAAGTATAACGCCGATTTCATTCTCTGAATCATTGATGTTGGCCGAGACGCGGGGTTCTTGATACAGGGTTGAGCCGAGTACGTCGAGGCGTAAGTGTGGAGAAGAGGGCGACAGAGTCCAAACAGATGCTCTGTTTCTTCGACGTCTCAGGCCGGCGCAGGACCTCTGTGTTAGTGTTCCTGGTGGATCGCGCAGGTCTGCCAACGAGCGTATCGGATGCCTGTTTCAGGATCCGCACAGCTGGCAGAGACTCGGCGGTACTCGCTCCCAAAGACCTGCGCCAAGACCACGCATTTGCAGCACCAGACGGCCAGATTGTGGCGTCAATTGCGGAGACGAAGGGCCTGGAGGGCAACGGAGGAGAGCAGCGGGCGGGAGGGCGGACGCGGGCAGAAGCGGGCGACGGCGGTGACGGCGGCGACGAAAGCTCGAGCAGCGTCTAGAAGCATCGGCGGGATTCGGTCGGTTGGTGGATGGCATTGGAGAGATGAGGTGATGTGCGGAGACGCGCGAGGCGGCGCCGTGTAGGGGCGGCGGGACAGGCCAGGCGCGCAGCGGGTGTGCGACTTGGTGGCCCGTGCCGGAATTTCTCCAGCGGCGTCGCGCAGCACGAGCGCGCGCCTTGGGGAGATTGCACGGGTGCGCGGTGCGTGCGGCATCAATTGCGGCCGGCCAGGCAGCGGCGGCGGCGAGAGTGCAGCCATTGACGCTGGGCCGGGCGGGCAGCGGGCGTGAGGGCGTTGCGGGCCCCGAATCCGGGGACTGTTAGCGGCAGCCAATGGCGGTCAACAAGCCACCTTCGAGCCTCTGCCTCTACCTTTCTCTCACGCCCGTCACCTCTTCACCGTCCATCCAAGGCCCAGCTTGTCCCCCAATCGCCCCCGGAGCATGGCATAGCACCTCGCCACACCTGCACCTCCATCAAACACCCCGCCCGTGCCTTACTTCCGCCCGCTCCTCACCTCCTCTCATCCTCGCTCTCGCCCTCGCCCTCTCCCTCCCCTCCGCTACCCGCCGCCGCCCTTCCTGGCCCGATCCCAAAATTGTACGTGCCATCCTCCGCTGCTGCACCCTGCCGCCCTCCCTGACCCGCGCTAACACTTTTGCCTGGCGAACAGACCCTCGGTCTGAAAAAGAAAACCTGCCAGCTCGACACGTTGCCCGTCGCCAACTCCTCCTCCCCCTAGTCACTGTCGTCGTACACCCGGCATCGGATCTGGTTCATTATGGCTGCTGAAGCTTCCACCAACGGGGACACCCAGACTCCCGCGCAGAAGCTCGAGGCCCGCCTCGCCCAGGAGGAGTCGCATCGTCCCACCGTCGAGGATGTGCCTGACGAGGATGATCTGGCCCACCCCGCGCCCTCGGCCACCCTCTCTGAGAAGGCCGCTGGCAAGCAGAAGGCCCAGGATGGAGAGCCCCCGAAGAAGTCGGGCGCCAACCCGCCGCTGAACATCCAGTCCGAGGAGATGTTCCCTGGCCTCGGTGCTCCCAAGGCCCACACTCCTGCTGCTGTTTCTTCTGCCTGGGGCCGCAAGCCCGCCTCGGTCAGCGCCAACGGTGTCAACGGCGCTGCCGTCAGCAACGGTTCCTCGCGCGCCTCCACTCCGGCTTCCGGCATTGCTACTCCCACCACCCCTTCGGTTCGCGGCCCCGGCCCTCAGACCATGAGCTTGCCTGGTCGCTACGTCGAGTCCATCTCGCTTGCGCCCTCCCAGATGATCCCCCGCCAGCAACAGAAGAAGCCCATGCAGGATGTCATTCGTGACATCAACAGGAGGTCCAAGGCCAAGGTTGAGATGAAGCCCGGTAACATGGGCAACATTGTCTTCCAGGGCACTGGCCCCGTTGATGCTGTGCGCTCTGCGCTGAGGGACGTCGCCCGCGAGCTTGGTTCCAAGGTACGTTGCAACAAGATGCTCAAAATGGACTTGCGCTTACAGAGTCTAGCAAACCACCAAGGTCACCATCCCCGCTTCAATCCGCGCCCATGTCATTGGCCGCCAGGGCGCTACTATCCAAGGCATCAGCAAGCGCACCGGCGCACGTATACAGGTGCCCAAGCAGGAGGAGACCGGCTCTTTCGAGGACGACGACAGCGCCACCATTGACGTTGTTATCGAAGGTGACACTGTCGCGGCTGCCCTGGCTAAGCAGGAGATTGAGCGCATTGTCGACGAGCGCACCTCCAGCGTCAACCTCCGCCTGAAGGACATCCCTGCCGAGTACTACCCCTTTTTGGCCGGCCCGCACAACTCGCGCATCGACTCGTACGAGAATGGCCGTGATGTCCGCGTCCAGATCCCCCACTACTACACCTGGGCCGAGAGGGCGCCCCCGCAATCAGTTCCTAGTGGCCAGCCTGTTCCATTCGCTCCCCAAGCTGCCTACCCCATCTCCATCTCCGGTGACCGCAACGCTGCCCAGGAAGCTCGTGCCGAGATTGAGCGCCAGGTCGAAGAGCTCCGTCGCCAGCTCACCGTCAACCAGATGCCCATCGAGCGCGGCAGGCATCAGTTCATCATCGGCGAGCGCGGTGGTTCTCTGCACGACTTCCTCGCCGAGACCGGATGCGCCGTCATTCTGCCTCCCAGCCACGATGACACTGAGATGCTCACCATTGTTGGGCCTGCCGACAAGCTTGACAGCGGTATCAACAAGGTCATGGACCTGGCTACGTCTATGCAGAGCACCAACGTCGACATTGCCCGCCAGCACGCCAACTCGCAGGCGCACGCACGTGCTTTGACTCGCTACCTGAGGCAACGCCAGGCTATTGCCGAGCTTGAGCGCATGCACGATGCCAGTATTGTGCTTCCTACTTCTAACGAAGGACCCACTGCCTGGGAGATCTACTCGAGGGACGCCAAGAATGGCATAAAGGCCCGTATGGACATCATGAACCTCATCAGCAGCCACCCGCCGAGCCGGTTCAGCAACGTGGACGTTGACCCGTTCTACCACCAACACCTTCGTCAGCGCGCTGCTCAGAGTCTCAGGAGGGATCATGGTGTGCAGCTGGTCTTCCCTGAGGACGACGCCGAGTCTCCTCAGCTCGTTCTTGTGTACGAGGCCCCTGGCTCGCCTTCAGAGTACCAGATTCCTCGTGGTCAGCCCTCTGCTCAGGACGTTCAGGCTTTCCAGCGTGCCCTTAACGAGGCCCAGCAGCAGCTGCTCTCCTTGGTCAACACCAACGAGCAGATCGTCGGTCGTGACGTTGAGGCACCTCAAAAGTAAGTTCATATCTCTCCTTTAGACACGGAAATCGGCTGATTTATCAGCTCGTACAGGTACCATGATAAGATCCGTCGCTTCGTCGATCGCGAACAGCAGAGCCTTCCTCAGGACCAGATTCCTCTTCAGGTCCTTTTCGGTGACGCCAGGCCCCAGGCTTCTCGTGCAAACAGGGACAGCTTCTACATCCGTGGACCCAACCGGAAGGTTGCTGAACTTGCCGAGAAGATTGCGGCTTTCATTGAGCAGGAGAAGAAGGATGAGCTCGAGCGCGGCTACACCCTCAGCTTCGACTACCCCCAGAAATTCGCCAATATCCTCATTGGCAAGCGAGGCGAGAACATCAAGAAGCTCCGTGACGAGTTCGACGTCGATATCCAGGTCCAGGACGGCAAGGTCGAGATCAAGGGTCCTCAGGCCAAGGCTCATGCTGCCAAGGCTCACATCATTGCTCTCGGCAAGAAGCTCGAGGACGAGGCTACCTATGTACTGAAGATCAAGCCCCAGTTCCACCGTGACCTCATCGGTGGCAAGGGTAGCCAGGTCAACCGCCTCCAGGATCGCTACAACGTCCGCATCAATTTCCCCCGCACCGCGGCCGCCAACGATGATGCGGATGCCGGTACCGAAGCCTCACACCACAACCGTCGCCAGGCACCCGACGAGGTCATCATCAGGGGTCCCAAGAGGGGAGCTGATGCTGCCCGTGACGAACTTCTCGAGCTGTACCAGTGGACCATTGACAACTCTCACACCGCCACGGTTTCCGTTGCTCAGAGCCAGATTCCTTCCCTGATTGGTGCTGGTGGCCGGGAGATGGACACTCTTCGCACTACCACCGGTGCTCAGATTGACGTTCCCAACGCCCGCGAAGCTTCTGATGCCTCTGGACGTGCTGAGATCAAGATCAAGGGTACGAAGAAGCAGGTCGAGGATGCCAAGAAGCTTCTTGAGCAGAAGGCCAAGGCATTCGACGAGACTGTCGTGCGCACCATCGAGGTTGACAAGAAGCACCACAAGGCTTTGATCGGTGCAGGTGGTAAGTTGATTTTGTTCTCTGTTCCACGCATCTACAGATGACTGACTCAGCGACACAGGTGCCAACATCCGCGACATTGTCATCCAGGCTGGTGGTCCCGACGACCGCCGTGAACTTGCCCGCATGGTCCGTTTCCCTCGTGCTGAATCTGACGAGAATACGATTCGTGTGGAGGGCAATGCTGCTGTCGTCGACAAGATTGTTGCTTCGATTGAGAACACGGTGAGGAACCGCGAGAGCCAGGTCACTGAGATCCTCGAGGTTGCTCCCGAGAAGCACCGCATGCTCATTGGTCGTGGGGGTGAGACTCGTCGCAACTTGGAGTCTCAGTTCAGCGTCACTGTAGATGTCCCCAAGCAGACGGCCACCGGCGCCGCCAGGAGCCAGGTCAAGATTATCGGTCAGCCGCAGGAGGTTGAGAAGGCCAAGGAGCACATTATCCACATGATCAAGGAGCAGGAGGGCGAGACGGTCCAGGTTCCCAGGCGCCTGCATCACGCTATTGCCGACAATGGCCAGTTCTTCCGTCGTCTCCGCAATGATCTTCGTGTTACCGTCGACCACGCCGGCCAGCAGCCCCCGCCCAGGCCCACTACCGCCGGGGCCAGCAACATCCGCGCCAGTGGTAATGCGCCTCTGATTACCGATGACCCGTCCGAGTCCAAGGATACGCACTCGTGGCAAATTGTTGACAACCTCCCCGCTTCGGACGATGGCGAGGACGGCGAGATTCCCTGGATCCTTCGCTCAAACAACTCGGAGAACGTTGCCAAGGCCAAGGCGCTGCTTGAGAAGGCCATGGAGGAGAAGAGCAAGCCTTCGAGCACCGGATACCTCATCCTGCCCGATCCTAAGCTGTACAGGTTCGTAGTCGGTCCCGGCGGTAGCCAGATCAACACGATCCGCAAGAAGACGGGCACCAAGGTCCAGGTTCCTCGTGGTGGCGATGGAACTGAGGCCATCGAGATTGTTGGCTCCCGTGAGGGTGTTGAGCAGGCCAGGGACATCATCTTGGAGCTTGTGAAGGGCAAGAACTAAGAAAAGGGAGAGTCTGACAGCGAAGACGTTGGAAAAATGGGGAGAGGAGCAAAAAGAGGGTCTAAGACAGGCTACGTCTGGTTCTGAGAAAAAACGGATCTGGAAATCAAAATGGGTGATAGGTCTGGCCAGATACGGAAGGAGGGCTAGCGTGATTCTCTTGTCTGCAGCTGATTGGTCCACTATCTGTGATGATTATGACAGTTGAGACGAGATGCTTGAGATTGTTTTTTTCCCATGTCTTGCGATACTCTCTGATTGGTAGCAAAACGGAAAATGTTGAGGGCATGTACGAATCACTACCGATTGTATGCGGAGTGCTTAAGCGAGTGTCTGGAGATTGTGGCCGGCTGGCTCGATGGTTGTTCTATGCTATCCTCCTCTTTCAGAAGCGTCGCTCCCAGATCTAGCACGTGGGATCGTGGAGAAAGATGCGTCCAGACGGAGGTACCCGCGCCCGCGGCAATACTTGCATATTTAACCTCGCAGCCATCCCCGCCATGCGGCTGGATCTTGTTCCCATCAAGCTTTTCTCACGTCGACCTCCAGCCACCGAAGCCAATGGCCTCCGTCAGGGCCGCGACTAGGGCCACCATCGCACCAACCCGTGCTGCGCTACCCAGAACCCCGCGGAAGCCCTTCACAATGTCCGCGCCCACATCTTCATCACCAGCCGCCGCCGCCGCAGACTGGAACGCGGCCAACTATCTCCGCTTCGGCTCGGAGCGCACCCGCGCGGCGCGCGATCTCCTCGCCGCCATCCCGCCGCTGCGCTCCCCTTCGCCGCGCATCGTCGACCTCGGCTGCGGGCCCGCCAACTCGACCTCGCTCCTCGCCGCCCGCTACGGCGCCAACGCGTCCATCACCGGCGTCGACTCGAGCCCCAACATGCTCGACCAGGCCCGCCACGCCCTGCCCACCGCCTCCTTCGAGCTCGGCGACCTGCGCACCTACGAGCCCGACGGAGAGGTCGACCTGCTCTACTCCAACGCCGCGCTGCACTGGCTGCCCGACGAGGAGCTGCTGCCGCGCATCCAGCGCTGGATCGGCGGCCCCGCGCTGGCGGCTGGCGGCGGCGGCGTCTTCGCCATGCAGGTCCCCGACAACGTGCGCGAGCCCAGCCACGCGCTGATGACACGCGCGTGGGCGGCGTTCGCGCGCGAGGGCGACGCCGATCCGGGGCGGCGGCCGTTCCCGTCGCCGAGGGCGATTTACGACGCGTTGAGCCCGCTGTGCGAGAGCGTCGACGTGTGGCGCACGGCGTACTACCACCGGCTGGACGGGCACGAGGCGATCGTGGCGTGGCTGAAGGAAAGTGGGCTGCGGCCTTTCCTGGAGGCCGTGGGCGAGGAGAGGAGGGAGGCGTTTCTGCAGAGGTATTTGGAGGAGATCAGGGAGGCGTATCCGTTGAATGCGGATGGGAGCGTGCTGCTGAAGTTTCCGAGGTTGTTTGTGGTTTGTGTGAAGAAGTAGGCGGGATGCTGGGAGGGAGGGAGGGAGGGAGGGAGGGAGGGAGGGAGAAACTGGCTAGCGATGGCTCCGTTTGGGGGCTCTTGCATTGCGGGTTGTCCGACCACACCCAAGAAGGCATATTGTATAGGAATTAGCGTATGTTACAGGCTCGGAAATTAGAATGCATTGCACGCCTCTTTGCGGATCCTGATGGGCGAGGCGGGCCAGGAACACCACGAGCCGGTTAAACATTCATCAGCTCCACGGCTGCCGGCCTCCACGATCATCACGCCCATTACTCCCCGCAATCTCTTCCCCCGCATTTGTGGGCCCCGTTCTTTTACCCCAGACCGAAGTACCGAAATTGCCGGCATTCTATCGGGTGCCAAGCGAGCACCTGGTAAGTTCAGCGGATTCCCCGAGGTGCATACAGGCAAAGCCTTCTTCCTTGCTCGCTCGCGGAATTGTTTCGCCCGGGAGATGCCCTCGCCTTCGAATTAATCACCTGCTCTCTTCATAAAAGCCGGGAAGGGCCGTCAGAAGATGCTATCGTCTTCGCCAATTCGATCTACCCTGTCTCCCCGGTCTTGGAACAATGCGGTCCCCGGCTTGGCTCCTTGCTCTTCTGTCCTCGCCAGTATGCTGGGCTTCGCCAGTCCATATTAGGAGCGCAGATCCAGACCTCACCGTCAAGACCAACCTCTTTACTGTTCAGGGCACTCTTGCGGAGAACACCACTGCTGTGCGCTTCTTTGGTGGCGTCCCATATGCCGAGCCTCCCCTGGGAACAGCTCGCTTCAGGTCCCCCGTCACCAAGAAGCCCGAGAACGAGGTCGTTGACGCCACCAAGTTCGGCCCGTCATGCATTCAGCTGGACACAGGCTCAAAGACAGTTTATACCGAGTTCCTTCCAGGCTTCCTTCTGACACCAGGGCAGACCCAGAGCGAGGACTGCTTGACTCTCAACATCTGGGCACCGAGGGCGCTGAACGCTTCAAGTGAATTGCTGCCGGTGATGATCTGGATCCACGGCGGGGGATTTACTGGAGGCGGATCAGCGTCGCCGTACAAGTATGGTACGAGGATCGTGAGGGACCATCAGGATGTCATCGTTGTGGCGTTGAAGTATGTTCTTCGGCCCGGTCTGCATTTGCCACAAGCCAAGCTGACATGGAATTAGCTACCGCGTCAACATCTTCGGTTTCCCGAACTCCGCTGCACTGGGGGGAGAGCACCTGAATCCCGGCCTTGAAGATCAGCGGAAAGCGGTGGAATGGGTGTATGAGAATATCCACGCCTTCGGAGGCGACGCTGACCGCATGATCCTGTTTGGTCAATCTGCTGGGTAAGCCATCACCGCCTCAGAAAGCACGCCTAATGGCTGACGGGGAACCAGCGGCATGTCCGTCGACAAATACGCCTACGCCTACCCTACTGACCCCCTGGTCAGCGGCTTCATCGCGCAGTCCGGTCTCGCCGATTCCTCCATCGGCGGCTCCGACACTGCCGGGACTAACTTCACCTACGTCGCCTCTCGCCTCAACTGCACCGATGGCACCTCCTCGTCAGTCGACCACGGTGCCGTCCTGGCCTGTGTGCAGAACGCGCCGGCATCCTCCGTTATCTCCATCCTCAACACCTACAACGCCACAGCCAATGGCGGCAGGTCTCTCTCCTTCACCCCGCAACCAGACGGCCTGACCAGCTTCGACGACTACGCCGACAGACAGGAGCGCGGCCTGTTCGCACACCGCCCGACCGTCATCTCGCAGGTCAACAATGAGGGCGCGACCCTCCTTTCGTATGTGCCCGGGCAGGCGCCCAACCAGAGCGCGGTGGATGCATTCACGCGCAGATTGGCGACGTGTCCGGGAGCGAAGGGCGCAGCGTAAGTGTTCACCTTGTTTATGGGGCAATTGATATGGAACAGAGCTGATCATTCTCTACGTAAAGGGCGAGAGTGAAGGCGGGCGTGCCGGTCTGGCGCACGCGGTATTTCGGGGAGTGGCCGAATCTCAACCCGCTTGAGTGGCTCGGCGCGTACCATTCCAGTGAGTTTTTTTTTTTTTTCCCCCTTGTCAGCGATTTGGTCCTTCTGGCTTTGCTGATCCACATGCAGGCGACATCCCGATGGTTTTTGGCACGAGTGATTTGCTGGGTCCGGACACTGAGCTGGAGAGGCAGACGTCAAAGTACTACCAAGCCGCTTGGGTGGCTTTTGCCAAGGACCCGGAAAGGGGGTTGAAGGAGGAATTTGGCTGGCCAACATATGACGCAAATGCGGACACACTTGTGGAGTTGGGATATGAAGGCAATGCCGAGGCGGTGTTTGAGCAGGGAGATGCATTCGATGGGCAGTGTTGAGTGGGTGGCAGAGCATATTCGGCGAAATGGCTGCGTAGGGCCGGCGAAAGTGTCGAGCCGAGGCTTAAGGCGCGCCTCTCTTCGATCCCTCCCCAATGTTGTCCAACTGCTCTTCGTAATTCCGGGCAGCCAGAAGCATGGCTTCGCCCGCAGGTGCTCGCCCATACCGCTCGCTAAGACGGCCGCGGCCGTGCGATGAATGTCGCGCCAGAAAATTGCGATGCCAGAGCGAGACAGGCCCCCCTTGCCACAGATGCGCGCGAGAAGGTATGGCCTGCACCTTTCAAAGTCATCCGCGGCAACCCTCTCGGCGTAGTGGGCGCTCAATACCAATACAACGGTCATCTGCTGCTCCAGCAAGCCATGGTCTGGCGCCTGCTTTCACTGCCGACCTACAGAATCCGTCGTCGCCACCGGCCGTACCAGCAGGGCCTGCCCCTCACGCGAATCAATCACGGGCACGCAGCGGAGATTCTGGCCTATCTTTCGGGCTCGGCCTGCCCTCGATTGCCGCGCACTCACCACTTCTACATCACCCATCCCCAAATACGAGATTAGCCACACAGTTCGCGCAGAGCATTGACAAAATACAAGGCCATTCTGCGCAGCTCCTTGGAGCCTCTTCGGAATCAGATCCCTGGCTGTTGAGACACTGCCAGTTCGACGAGTTCGGCATGCGCAATCTCCACAGGCAACACTTCCGCAACGCCGGCGGCACTCCCATCGCTGACCTAATCCCGGTACACTTTCTGGTAAGCCCAGACGAGCTTCAGCAGAGCGCCAAGAACGAGACCGAATTCAGTACGCAACACGACCGCGACGCCGAATTGAGCCAAATTGTACCCTCGGAATACGGCCCAAGGCTGGTGAAGCTGTGAGCCCGCATCTCTCTGCTTCTGTATTCGCCGAACTGAGATGTTTCCGACAGGTTCTGCCAGCGCGTTTTCCGACTGCTACCTATCATATCGCGTTCTCAGCTCGGCATTACCCCAGAATGTCCTTTGCCGGGATTACATGAACTCGAAGCTGCGCCTGTCCACTTGCGTGCAGCTGTATATGCTTCTGCCCTGCCTTTCGCAGCAGACGATAGTCAACTGTCGATTTGGCAGACCTACAGCAAACCCTCCCAGATTCGGCTATGGCGCATTGCTTATGAAGCCTCTCTGGAAGAAATCCATCAGCCGCACCTTTCTGTGTTGCAATCCCTTCTGCTCTATTTACACAAGAGCCCTGCCGACGAGTCCAGCTTGGCCCTTCCGGACACGCCCTTCATTTGGTCTCTTGTGGGCACTGTTGTTGGGCTTGCCACGTCGTTGGGCTTACACCTTGAAGGTGGCATGTTTGGTGTTCCGAGCTGGGAAAAGCGGCTTCGGAAAAGGCTTTGGTGGGCCGTATTTGCAGAAGACACATGGAGATCTCTTCTGATGGGACATCCACCATACATTCATCAGGACGAGTGGGACGTTGACGGGCTCCAGAGTATTGATTTTGCGCCCTTCCAAGGTCACTACCATGTTCCGTTCCAGCGTTTCATTGATCTCACGTTGATCGCACAGTCGGTCCAGAAAGACCTCTAGTAAGTCTAGCCTTCTCTTCTTCTAACACTGTGTTTGCTAACACCAGGTAGCTCGCTGGCAGCTTGCCACACGCTGGCAGAAAACCTGAGTGCATCAGTTGAAAAGGCCAGGCCGCTTCTTGACCGGTTGGGTGTCTGGCGGTGCTCCTTCCCGACGCCTCCATCCCGGCCCGGTCAGAGCAACATTCTGGACGGTTGCCCTTACTCGGTATACTTTGCCTACCTCATTCTCCTCGTCTACATTTACCGGGCGCTGCTACGTCCTACCGTGCGCTCTTCTGTCCCCCCACACATCATCGACTTGGAAGAGCCGGCCTTGAATCCAGTCGTTGCTCTGGAAAACTTCAGCTGGGATTTCTCCGAACCGCAAGAAGTTGCTCCGTTCCCCGCAGTCACGATCACGGACTCGCCGCCCGCAGTTGCAGATGAAATTTTCCAGACGGCCGAGAACTGCGCTGCGAGGGTCGTCAACTCGGTTCGCGGACTGTCATTGACCGACCTGGACTGTTTTTGGCAGTCGTGTACGTTTATCCCCTGGCACCCCTTCCGGCCATCCCTACTCATTGCGGTGGATTTTCAATCGTTCACCCTCTCTTCGTATCGACGCTGATCATATGAATCGTCGGTAGGGTCTCGCATCGGTTTCGCCGTCACGTCGAACTTTATCATACTCATGCTCGTTCAGGCACCAAGCGCCGAGCATGTTGCCAAGACAAAACAGCTTTTGGACCAGTGGGAACAGACTCTGAGCTCTCAGAGCCGGTTGTGGCCGCTGATGCGGCTGGGGCTGACAAGGCTACATGACCTTACCTCGGGTGGATTGTCCCGGAATTTCTTCCTTCCATCTCATGTGGAGGAGATGTTGAGCAGGTCACACGCTGGGAGTTGTGGAAACCATGACTAAGATAAATGGGAAAACTCACCTCAACAAATACGTATCGTAGCATTTATTTTTGTTCATGCTTTGTTGGCACGATAATCCCAAAGCTAACAAGACTGAACACAGTAGAGTGATATGATTTTCTTTTTGTGCCTCATTCTACTCTATGCTGCGTTGCGAGCACCAGGGAATCAAAACCCTCGAGAGGCCAAATACGTGCCATCCACGTATCGCCCAGAATATTTGGCATGATTGTTCTTATTGACTGCCGCGTGCCCCCCTGCTGGCCAATGGAGAACTTTTAAAATCCGTTTCCTCTCCCTTTGCAGGGGCTAGATATGCACAGGGCGCTAAAATGCAAGTATTCTGGACAGTAATTGATCGTTCCGAAAATTCAAAAAGTGCTTCATTGAGCTCTACTTGATGAGCTTGAGCTTTTGCCAGCTGAAGTAATTAAATGCATCGCAACAGACGAGAGCGAAGAAGATGACGGCAAAGCTATCGTAATTTGTTCCAATTGCTGGAGGGATAAAACTGAGCTCAGAGGGGAATTGCGGGACATGGGGCCGGCGCCAGAGTCTCTGTGGCCACTTTGCTTCAGAGCCCGTGTAACAAATGGGGTTATCGCACCCGGATAAAGAATTACAACAGCGTGTTAGTACAGAAGGATGTCTGTAAGCCGGAGAGGCTAGGGGCAAAGGCGCTTTCACTTTGAAATTTGACTATTGTTGACATCTTATAGACACAGTGTGCCTACAAGATTTGGAAGGCGGACAATATCTGGCGCAGAGTTGTGCGCAAGAGAACTTCTGCCTAGAATTTGACTCGAACCTTCCAGCCGACCTTGAACATCCTTGCGGAAATAATACCGGCAGCTGCGCAGGCATATGATGCCGAAGTGAAAAGAGCAACGCTCCAGTACCTTCTGCTAGATTGCTCAAGTAGAGCGCCCGCAATCGGGATGCCTGGCAGCGTCCAAAAGCTCACTACCGTGTAGCATGTAGCGTAGTATCGCCCGTAGCGCCGGGTATCGCATAGCTGGCCGACGCATACAGGAGTGAGTGAGATGTTAGCGCCTGACACTATTCCAAAGAGCAAAGAGTAGGTGATAGTAAGCGCCTTGACGGAGAAGAGTACGGACGGGTCATCCGAAGGCGCTAGCATCGTGGCCGGGAGCCAGATGCCCACAGTGATAGCCAAACAAAGCAGGAGTGTGATGGTCAGGCAATTGAAGCGTCCGATCCAGTCCGAGGCCTGCCCAGCACCCCACCGACCGACACTAGAGCCGGCGTTTAAAATGGCGATGAGCTGGTACGCAAAAGCCGTGTCGAAGGCGCCAGTGGATAACGCGAATGACGGGATGTACGTGAGCGGTGTAAACAGCCCCCACTCTATAAAACACACCCCAGCCACAAGCAGCACAAAAGCGGGGTCCTTGAAGATTGTAATGTCGGGCGTCACACGCTCGCCGCGCCGGGGCGGGAGGCGTGAACGCATGAGGAGCTGCGCGATGCCGCAGAGGACGATGAACACGAAGCCGAGGACGCGCGTTGCCCATGCGAAGCCAAGCTTAGGGAGGAGAGACTGTAGTATGAGGGAGAATGCGACGCCGCCTACGCTGCCGCCGCCAGCGGCGATGCCGGTAGCCATGCCGCGCCTTCGTGAGAAGAAATGGCCGACGGAAGCAATGGAAGGCGTGTAAAGTAGAGACGTCCCCGCGCCGCCGAGTATGCCAAATACGACGATAAACTGATAGTACTCTTAAAGCTGGGTCAGGTGCGGTCGAGCTCATCTCGGAGGGGCGCATAACTTACCTGTGCAGAGGCCGAGGAGGAATACCATTGCAATAAGCAGAATATTTCCAGCAAGGACCAGCATCTTTGGTCCGTAGGCGTCGAAGATGGGCCCGACTTGGACTCCGCAGAAAAAGACCAGGAACGTGTACAAAGAGAAGATCCACCCAATCGTACTTTCTGCATAGCCGGATAACGTGTGCTCTGCAATGTAGGCTTGGAAGATGCCCATGGTGTTCCTGCAACGGCGTGAGTGCCATCGGACGCATGGCCAAGGATTTGAATTGCTTACATCATGGCAAAAGCTACACTCATCCCACAGAAAGACCCAAGCACAACCGTCCATGCCTGCAGACCTCCCTCCGGATAGTTCGCGTCATCAGGCGCCACATGGTCGGCGGAGCTGGAGCGTTCTGAGGCGCTTTTCGATTCTTTGGCCTGGTCTGCGGCCAAGAATTCATGCCTGACATCCTCTGCTGCTTCCTCCATCTCTGATCCAGATGAGACGGTCGCAGAAGTAGATGTGGGCTCTTGACCTGCAGGGGTTGACGTCCCAATGTCTTTCGTGCAATCCCTCTGTTCCGGCTCCCCGTTCTGTAAAGCGCACATTGAGGTGTAAATTTTGTAGTGCGTAATCTCAAAGGTATGAAGATGTGCGTGCGCGGTTGAAAATTCGATCGTGACGTCAAAGAAGGGCGGGAGGCTCTTCGAAA
Organism: Macrophomina pseudophaseolina; assembly: GCA_022204955.1. Classification (NCBI taxonomy): domain Eukaryota; kingdom Fungi; phylum Ascomycota; class Dothideomycetes; order Botryosphaeriales; family Botryosphaeriaceae; genus Macrophomina; species Macrophomina pseudophaseolina. The sequence continues at coordinate 40,600 of JAJJID010000086.1, forward strand.
TCGGCGTACGTTCAGATATTTGTACCACGACTGGGAACCGGCTGCGACTGGTGACTCGGGAAGACACGCGGCAGTAACTAGAAAAGCTAAAGCACGCGAGAGAGCAACAATCTGACAGAAAGCGACAAGATAATACGACGGGACGAAAGATAACCGGTGCTGACAATACTCTGGCAAGAAGTGCCTGGTGAAGAACCGAGCCTCTTGAGCATTTATCATCAAGAAGGCTTCCACGACCGCCGCCATCGGTCCAGGCCCCAAGCCCGGACCTTCCTATTTTCCCGTGTGCCACGTCCTCTGGTATTACTCTGGTACCTGCTTCTGGATCGCCAGGTCAAGCTGGGAACGTGGCTCAGCGAATGGTACTGTGCCCAGATATTTCGCCGAACTGTAAAATTGTGGGTACACGCTGGCTGCCGACTATTGCCAACGGGTGGATGCTGATATTGTGTGTCGAGCCTATGCTTGGAGACATTGTCGGCTGCTGTTGGATTCAGCGGTTGAGCTGGGACCAGTTCGGCGAAATTGCTGGTGTCTAGCAAATGGTTCGGCGAATGTGCGCCAGGGGAGGGAAAGCTCACGCAGCTATGCGGACACGTCGCCGAATCTTTACTTCATCTTCATCCCTTCGGTGACCGATTCCGGCAATCTACGCCCTTAGTCCTGCAAAGCATGGGGTGGCTCTGAGGGAATCATTGGCTTAGAGACTCGGCATGCGTTTGCCTCTTCTCGTTACGGAAAAGCAGAACCTTTCTGCCTCTGCGCTCATCTTCCGCCGAAATACGGAGTACTACACCAATCATCGGCTGATTCCGTCGCGACTACATATTTAAATCGTATAGTCTTCGTGCAGTATCCACACTCACGGTCAAAATGACTTGTCAAACTGAAGACGGAAATCTCTCGGCCAGAGGCACCAAGTTGATCGTCGAAAGTGGCCACTCCGCTTTTCATGAGATATTGGACGACATTTATCGACCCGCGCAGAACAAGACCGGGATTTTCAGCCTGGGATTTGCTGAAAATGCAAGTGTTACCGAATTGCTCTATCATGGAATACGCTAATTGACCCTGTCAGACCTTGATGCATGAAGAGCTCTGCGCGTTCATCAACAAGTCGGTAAGACGATGTACCTGCTCCTCTGTTCCTTTCTGTCCTTTCGTATTCATCCCAGCAATCGCGCAGTTTGAATTGTCCGCATATAATCTCACGTACGGAGATGGCTCCCACGGGTCGAAGCGCTTGCGAGCAGCTCTCGCACGCTTCGTCAACCGCCGTTTCCATCCATTCTTGCCCGTCGAGAGTGACCGCATCCGTGTTTGTCTCGGAGTCTCTAGCGCAAACGAAATGCTGGCATTCATACTTGGCAACGAGGGAGACGGTTTCCTGATCGGGCGGCCCTTCTATGGAGCCTTCATCGGCGATTTTTGGGCGCGGGCTAAGTAAAATCCCCCTGGCAACAAGCTGTGGCCATGGGCTAACCTGAAGTCGCACAAAGGGTGAAAACCGTAGGGGTTGCCTTCGGTTCTACTGATCCGTTTAGTCTTGAAGCTGTTGCTAAATATGAAGAAAAGCTGCTCAGTTCTAGTCAAGAGGACATTCCCATCAAGGCCCTCGTGCTTTGCACACCCAACAACCCTCTCGGTAAGTCTCTCACCGGCAAAGTAGGGCTCTTTCTGATATACTTGCAGGACGATGTTACTCTCGAGAGGTCATCGTTGCGCTTATGAGACTGTGTCAGAAGTACAGGATCCATCTCATCAGTGACGAGATCTATGCTCTTTCCGTCTGGGACAATGAAGAAGCCCCGGATGCGCCCGAGTTCACATCTGTTCTTTCAATTGATCTGACCGGTATTATTGATCCATCTCTCGTTCACGTCTTGTGGGGCATGAGCAAGGTGAGTGCCAAGTGGCCGATCGTCAGATTGTGGCGGAAGCCAGTGGACTGAAACATCCTCTATAGGACTTTGGAGCCAACGGGCTGCGGATTGGTTGTGTCATTGACCAGCATAACCCTCAGCTCCGCGAGTCACTTCGGCAACTCTCGTAGGTTTTGGGCGCAAACTTTCTTGATGGATAATTCTACTGATCGATTTTGTCCAGCCTTGCCAGCTACCCCGCGTCTCCGTCCGACCTGATTACTGCCACGATACTCGAAGATCACAACTTCACGGATGAGTATATACACGCAAACCGAGCAAAGATATCAAAGAGCTATAAGGTCACAACCAGGTGGTTGAAGCAGCAGGGTATTCCATACGCGCCAGGCAGCAACTCCGGCTTCTTTCTCTGGGTCAACTTGAGAGCTGCAGTAACGAAAGCCGGAGACAATTATGACCACGAGCTGCTGAAAGGCTTGTTCAAGAAAGAAAAACTGCTACTTTCTGATGCCTCAGGGTTTAGCGGAGAGGAGTTGGGATGGTTTCACATTGTGTTCACCCATGACTGGACATTTATGGAAATGTGCTTTGGACGTTTGGCGAAGGTGATACAAGCGTACCGGGGCGTTAGAGATGGCATGGCGTAGGAGGCCTTGCAGACAATATCAGTCACAGTTTCCGAGAACGCCACTAGCTTTACGTTGCTTTAGCGGCTAGAGCATGCTTTGTGGCGCCCCACGTAGATCCATTTAAGGCGAAGAATCGCGGGATGTATGCGTCAGCTGCGGCTCAGAAGAGCAAAAAGGAGACACCCAGGCCATGCGAGGAAACAATAAATTAGCCGTACCAAGATCAAAATGTGCTCGCCGACCCTCTAGTCACCTGCAGCAGCCCAACACCGCATCAAGTCACTTTCAAGCTGGCCACAGGGTTCTTATCGGAATGGGGTGCGTGCGTTGAGAAAGACTGAGCAAAGCGTAAGAGGTCTTGACAGGTAAAATAACTACGCGGTACTATCACTAAATTCTCTCCACATGCACAGCTCCTTCCTGCTTCTTCGCATCAGGCGCGCTCGGCTCCTCGTCCAGTGCCATCTTGGCGTGAACGTCGTGCCTGACCTTTTCCTCCTCAGTCGGGTAGGCGCGTCTGAACATGGTCCAGATGGAGTGCGCGAAGAGATCGTCCATAGACTCGATGCTGCGGCCTTTCAGTTCTGGCATGCAGAAGTATACAAAGACCACGCCAGTATACGTCAGCATAGCATATAGCAGGAATGTGCCCCAGCCCAGGTGTGTCATCATGCTCGGCGTGGCTTTGGTGATACCGTAGTCTACAATCCAGTTGATGAAGAGGCAAAACGCCATGCACACAGAGCGGATTCGTGCGGGGAAGATCTCCGCCGCCACGACGTACGGAGCAACTGAATGGCCGAAGGACCAGCCGAAAGCGTAGAGGTAGATCCTATAACATGTGAGTGGCAGTAACCCGTAGCTTTTAGATGGGAACTCACCAGATGATGCCAACAATTCCACCAGCTTCTGTTCCGTGATGGGCCGAAGGGTTCCCGAAGCGGACGTAGAGTGCAATGTAAAGCATTGCGGTTGCCTGGATAGTTGCGCCCACCATCAAAGGTCTTCTCCGGCCCACTCTGTCGACAATGAATGCGACGTAAAATATGGTTGTAACCAGCTTGACAAGGCCGTAAACGCCGGTTGTCAGCAGAGTTGTTGAACCTCCTTTGACGCCGATCATTTCAAAGATATCCGGAGCAAAGTAGTTGAGGCTGTCCGTGCCGGTGAATTTGTGGAACAGGAAGAGGGTTACCGCGAGGAAAAAACGGCGTCTATTGCTGGCGATGGTGAATATGTCCTTGATGACGATTCCGTAGTTGTGACCTGCCCGATCAGTACAAATTCAATACAGTACGTCAGTGCACTCACCCGCAGTCAGCTCTTGCTCTGCATCCACCTGAGCACAAACTTCCATGTACTCTTGCTCGACATATGGATGATGAGCGGGCAAGCCGCGGAGAGTGCAGAGGTTCTTCAGACCCAGTTCTTTCTTTCCTCTTGCAATGAGTGCACGCGGCGTCTCGAGGACGACTACTCAGATCAGCCGCAGGCCATAGAAGTCAGATGCCTTCTACTTACACCACATCATGAGGAACATGAACCCTCCGGGGATGATCTGGATGGACATGGAGAGCTTCCACTGGAGATTGTTGCGCTCGATGCCGTCACTTGACCACTTCGAGACGGCGAAGTTGATCCAGAAAGCCAGAGAAAGCGCAAAAATAATCATAAGGTTGTAAAGCGTAGTCAAAGACCCTCTGATAGACTTTGGAGAGTTCTCCGCTAGGAACTGAGGCGCCAGCATGGACGTACCTCCGATTGACATGCCGGCGATCAGTCGGCCTGCGTAGAACACGCCGAGATGTGCGATTTCCTGCATTGTGGCACCGAGGATGAAGAGAAAACCGAAAATAATCATCGAGTTCTTACGGCCGAGGAAGTCCGAGCATGGAGCAGCAATGAGTGCCTGTTCTGCTGTAAGTGCATGCTCGCGGAAAGAGAGGGGCCACATACCCCCGCAGAACCGCCAGCCGCCATCATCGCCGCAATGTCTCCTTCTAGAGTACTAATCAGCCACTCGTCAGAGGTCGGAGGACTTGTTTCTTCATTCACCTCTTTTATCTGCCGCATCTTCTGATAACTTGTCTAGCCCGAATGCGTGCCTGAAGCTCGGCAAAGTCAAGACACCGCCGATGTTGCCTTGGTCAAAGCCGTACGAGCATCCCGCCCAAGCGACTGCAACCGTGAGGTGGAGCAAACGAAGATTGAAAATTTGCCGTGGATCAGTCCGCCACTCAGGCGAGGCCCAGATCGAAGTTCCGCCGCCCATGGTGAGATCGCGAAGGCAGTCGGAATAGGGTTGGAGGGACAAGAACAAAAGAACCGGCGCCAACGGTTGGCAATAACGCCGCTCCCCTTTGCATGTGCTTGCAGCATTCAAGCTCTCATTTATTCGGACTTTTAACAACAGCCAAGCCAGTTGTTCCCCGGATCTGCACCCCAGACTGTGTGGTTCTCCACCTCCACTTTCCCCGCAAAGCTTAGAGGCCCGTTGCAGCCATCGGACTTCTCACCGACGCTGCAAACCACGCCTTATCGGTCCGTCTGCAACCTGATCCTTTAGCAAATTTGACCCACTGAGCCCATGACCGTCTGCAGATAGCCATCGGTCTTCAATGTCCGATCGCGCGTCCGTACGGTGTCGGCAATTGCATGCCGGAACAGTCATGATAAACTGCCGCATTCCCACTGCGCAGAGTCAGGGCATCTGACCAATCAATTCGCATCTTTGACACTTACCAACATGGCTGTCTCAACGGAAACTGGATATCACGAGGACCTCAGATCAGTGTCGGATGATCCGCCCCGCATCGAAGCCTACTTGCCTACAACCACCGTTCAGTCGCATGCATCCAATCTCCTCCTGCTTGATGATGGAGAACTATTGTGCAGCTGGTTCGGCGGCTCACAGGAGGGATGCTCGGACATCTCCATCTATCTCTCCCGTCTGAAGCCAGGCTCTCAGAAATGGGAAGCTCCGCTGAAGGTCTCAGATGATCCAAGCCGGAGTGAGCAGAATCCGGTTCTGTTCCAGGCCCCCGATTCCAACGAGCTCTGGGTTATCTATACTGCGCAGGAGGCGGGCCACCAGAATAAAGCCATCATCCGCAGGCGCGTGTCAAACGACCGCGGAGCCACATGGAGCCCCGCCACTCAGCTGTTCCCCGAGATTGGTGCATTCGTGCGGCAGCCGATTGTGGTCTTGGACAACGGCACCTGGGTACTTCCGATATGGTATTGCAGAGCCCCGGACGGGTTTCAATGGACCGGCAACGATGACATCTCAGCTGTGCGATATTCCAACGACAGGGGCGCGACCTGGAAGGAACAGGCTGTGCCAAACTCCACCGGCTGCGTCCACATGAACATCAGACGAGTACCGGACGGCACATACCTCGCCTTCTTCAGAAGCAGGTGGGCGGACAACGTGTACAGATCTACTTCGTCTGATTGCATCAACTGGTCCCCGCCACAGGCCATTGGACTACCAAACCCGAACTCCGGCATCTGCTTTGACGTTCTACCCAGCGGCAAGCTGGCACTGGTTTTCAACAACTCGAGCGCTACACCAGACATGCGCCGGCGCAAGGGCTTGTACGATGACATCACGCCAGAGGCTGAAAAGTTGAAGAACCAGCCTGCTGTTGATGGGAAGGAAGCTATTTGGGGGACGCCACGCTCTGCATTGTCGTTCGGGATATCGGGGGATTTGGGACAGACATGGAAGTTCAAGACGATAGAGGATACGGATGGGTACTGCATGACAAACAACTCAAGGGATAAGATCAATCGGGAAGCGAGTTACCCTAGTATCGCTACAGGAGAGGATGGATGGATTCACATTGCGTATACCTACTTCAGACAACGCATCAAGTACGTGCGGGTTAAGGAGGACTATGCAGTAGCTTAGGCTAAGCAGGACACATGAGCTTTATTTTATTTGGCACGGGCGACGGACTGCGTGATGATGCTGGATTGTGTTTCTATAAATGAGGCAGGTTGGTCAGAGATGGATGCTTTAACTTCATACGACCAGTGACGCTACTCTTTATACGAACATTGTGCTGAAGTTCTTTTTGATCGAATGATGCAACCAAATGGAAGTTGGTAGATGTAATCCCCCCATAAAAGCGTGAAGTAACACAAATCGATTGGACGCTCCCAGCCTACACCGTACCATTTGTCTTCGCAAGTCCCTTGATACCCTCCGGAATGGCTGCTTCATCCTCTTCTAGTACACCCATCGTCTGAATCGTCCACTTCTGGAATGGTTCTTTTGCCTCCAGGTAGGGTTTCCTCGGAGAAAAGGTCCTGCTGTCCAAGCCCAGTTTCCTGCCTACAAACCACCATGCACCGTACTTAGTAGCCGCGAGGCTCTTCTTGCATGCCCATTCCGAATTTGCTACGATTTGCTGGAGCCTCTTTGCCTCGTCAATCTTGCCTGCGCTCCACAGATCAAAAATCCGTGCGGTTGCTCTGGGAAAGACATTTGCCAGGCCCGTGACGCAGCCGATCCCGCCACCTTCAAGCGTTGGGAAAAGGTAGTCTGACGATCCACCAAACACACCGAACTGCTCCGGAGAGAACTTGCTTGCTAGGCGAACAACCTTGCCTACGTTTCCGCAGGTGAGCTTCACACCAACGATGTTTGGATGCTCCGCAAGCGCAGCGAGCTGATCTGAGTCCAGGTCAACGCCAGAAGTCACGCCGGGGAACTGTATTGCGTCAGCGAGTACAACGTTCTTGCGGTGCCGCATAACTTACGTTGTATATCACAATGGGCAGCGGACTTCTGTCTGCAACATCACGGTAATATCCCAGCAACGCCTCCTCGGTGACGGCCTTCGCCCAGTAGCTTGGCGGAAGTAGCAGCGCGAAGCTGGCTCCAGCCTCATGCGCGTCGAGCGCATTTTGGATCGTCTCCTTCGTGCTCTGAGCAGAGATGCCGGCCACGAGGGAATAGTCTGGAACACCCAGGTCTGTCACAGCTTTGCGTGCCAGCGAGATAATCTGCTTTCGTTCTTCGCGATCCAGCAGAGCGAGCTCGCCGTTGGTGCCGAGATATACCAGGCCGTGCAGACCGCCACGGACCAAGTATTGGCAATGCTTGTACTGCGGACGAGTCAGGCCGGCGATTACAGCCGCTGAGGGGGACAATCACCATTGCATCGAGATCGATTTCCTGGAGCGGGGTGTCTTTGTAGAGGGAGATGACAGGGCAGTAGACGCCTGCAGGCAATGTGCGCGCCTTTGCGGCTATCGTTGACGACGGCATTGCTGGGTGAATTCGTCAGTGCTCGGGTGTTGAAGCAAAGTATGGAATAGGCTACAAACAAAAGACGTCGATAGCTCAGTCCACGTAAGTACTTGCAGCAAGTCTCGGTGATTGCGTGCCACTGCCGATTGTACCGAACAGGCAAAGAACCCCCGTCTCGGCGCTATCCGAAGCGGGTTATGGACCAGGTGGTCAGCAACCCGCCTTTCTCTCCGAACCCCGCTTTCTGCTCGGATGTTCGCCGGTGCACCACCAAAAGTATGTCGAGCACTCACACATCGGATATGAATCCGAGACGGGGCCGTTATCCGAAGTAGACGAGGGGGCACCTATCACTACCTGCACAGTATCGTCACTATCACCGACAGTGGCTGAGCAGTAGTGAGAGAGGGTTCTTCAATGTAGGAGTTATTCTGGTTCATGTCTATCTATTTCGAGGCTGCTTCAAAGGCCCGAGCATTCACTGGAGTCAAAGGCTTCCCCGCAAATTCTCCGTCTGGGCCAACAACTCGGACAATGTTCTTCATAGCCAGTAGTTCGAAATTAACCCTCGTGTCCAATGCCCCTCCGCCAATATGTGTCGTCAAAGTGACGTTCTCCATCTCGATGAGCTCTTTCGGGATATTGGGCTCATTGTAAAAGACATCGAGGCCAGCCGCACTCAAATGCCCCTTCTTAAGTGCATCGATCAATGCCTTTTCCTCCACGATAGGGCCTCTAGCGGTATTGATTAGCCTCGACCCAGGTTTCATGAGAAAGATGTTGTTGGCGTTGATGAGGTCCTTAGTGTGGCTGTTCAGCGGCGTGTGCAGAGAGACGCAGTCGGAAATCTTCAGAAGCTCCTCCAACGACGGGTGATATGTAGCTTGTAGTCTCTCTTCCTCTTCTCTGCTTGCGCGGACGATATCATAGTAGTGGACTTCCATGCCGAGAGCCAATCTGGCCTTCAAAGCAAACTTCTTGCTGATGTTGCCCAGCCCGACAATTCCAAGCACATGGCCGCGCGGGTTGGCGGAGATGTCTGCAATCAAGCCATGCGTATAGCTGAATCTTTCTGGGTCTCCAGACCTCGCGGCGAGCTGGGCGCGGGTGAAGTTGCGGAAGACGGACAGTGTCATGTAGAGGGCGGTATCCGAGACGGCTTCATCCGAAGCCCCTGCACCATTCGCATACCAGATCTTGTGCTTGCCAAAGACATCGACATCTGCCCAGTTGAAGCCCGCTCCTGCAGATGCAAAAATCCTGACTGATTGTGGAAGCAAGGATATCAATTCCTCGTCCCATTGGCCCATCTCCCCTCCAGTTTGGAAATGAGGACGGAAAATGGCCGAAAAGTCGCCATACCTGGGAGGTGTCAGTCCACGGTTTGCCAGGCCTCAAGTCGACGCACTTCTTCTCTTTCAGGGCTCTTTTGAAAGACTCCCTGTCCAAATCCTCATTTCTCACCACCGTGAACCTCGGAAGGAACTCTTTCTCATAATAGTCGGTGCTGTACTTGACAGCGGCGCCGAGATGCAGGACAATAGGCTTGGACATGTTCTCTGAGGATAAAGCTTGCGATATGCATGATGGGATAACAGCAACAAAGGACGCCGCAGTTATGGTCGGCCAGAGACAAGACGTTTCCGACAACTGCTGCGGGGCAAAGGCCGACAAGTAAGCGAGTGCTCCACTATTCCTTCATTCCTCCCGCCCATTACGCCATCCCGTCGCCGACCCCGCTCCTCGCACAAGCAACAATTCCGACAGTAAACCAGGCGCGGTTGTGGGTGCCGAGAGCCCTTTTCTTCTCCATCCCGTACAACGAACCCACATCAAGGACCGCACCAGAGAAGACAACGCCAACGCCCAAGCCTCTGTCAGCTTTCTGCACCCTCATAAAACGGCGGGAGCGGCTTGAGCTTCTCTGGGAGCAGCGCATACCGCTTGAAGTGCCACTCAGCTTTCTCGGTCTGGTATCGCGAGTGCTCCCACGTCCGCGCGCCAAACGCCTGGCCCAGCTCCTCCAGCGTCAATCTCTTGGTCTCGGGCATGAATAGCAGCCATCAGGAGCCACGGAATCACGCATCAGGCCCGCGTACCACCCGAAGGCGCCCTAGTCGGTGAAGGCGCTGACCAGCCGCGGCCAGCGGAAGGAAACGATGAAGGTGAAGCGCCAGGCCGTCGCCGTCGCGAAGGATATGCCCACGTCGCGCATGTGCATCGGGAAGGACTCGGCCGAGTAGGAGAACGGTACGGGGCCCGGTGCCCGGCGAGTAGAAGACTTCAGCCAGGTACATGCCAGTCATGATCATCCCGAGCCTTGTCTTGCAGGTGGAGATCTCGCCGCCAGGTGATGGGGGTCGATGAAGAAGAAGGGCATGCCCGTCCAGAGCAATGTGAGTGCCAGGAAGGGGAAAGGTAGTCAGCAGGAGGTTGCGCCGGCCGAAGGTGTCGATGGTGGATAAGGCGGGGAGGGCAAAGACCCAGTTCAGGATGCGGGTTCCCGTGGAGGCGAGTAGAGCTGAGTTGCGGCCGTAGCCGCCCTGTTGGAAGATGGCCGTGAAATAATAACTCTGAGGTTGATGCGAGTCTCTGTCTCGGAGCTGCAACGTTGTGTAAGTTGCGCGTTGACGTTAACTCCGCAGGATTGCTGGACGAGCATCCCAATCCAGGAATCCAAGGACGCTCATCGGTTGCGTGGGATGCTGAAAGTTCCCAGAATTGGATGATAAGATTCTTGCCCTTGTTTACCTTGCACTCAAGCCTGACACCAATGTGGGTATAGTAGAGGTTACGACAAGCCTAAAAATCGGTTCGGCGGACGATGCGGAAAGACTTGAACGTCTATTGCATCTTGCCATGCTGTAACAGCCATCTCGGGGATTCGCGGGCATGAGTAGACCTGAGCGCAGACAATTAGCGGAAGGACAACAGTCGATCCAAGGATGAGACGCCATGAGAGGTCAGGCCTTAGTCCACCAAAAGTAACACGATGAATGAGTCAGCCTATTGGTCATGCTAACTTAGAGCAGGTGCTGACCATGGTGTTTCCCAGCACAATGCCGAACGCAATCCAAACCTGCCATTGCATGACAAGAGCACCACAAGAAGGTGCAGGCGCACACTCAACGGTGTATACTGGGACTTTTGTAGATTTCGCTCCAATAACAAGACGCAAGAACGAACCGGGCAAGGAAGAGGTTAACCCAGCTGTTGCACACCCCTTCCCAAATCGAGCCAATGGCAGCGATGAGGCAGGAAATGAAGACGGTGCCCCTTCCGGCGAACACTTTGTTCATTAGCTCCATCAACCAGCACCCGATGATTGCGCAAGCAAGATACGGAGCGCCGACCGCAAGTCCGGTCAAACTAGCTTGTTTGGATTTCGTGAAGCGTGGAGAGGTTATCCCCAATTCCTGCCAAGTCAGCCAGGAACCAGAACAATTTAGATCTACTTACATCTAAGTAAAAGACTTGTGCCCCGTTGTTAACTGTCTCACCCATTCCTTGTACGGCGGCTGCGAGAGAGGGCATGGCTGCGCATAATTTAGTGAACAGCATGGACAGCATGTGCAAAATACTAATACACAAGCCAGCAGAGCTGCCATGGTTGTTCCCATTTGTGTCTCTTTTCTCGTTGAAGATATGTCATGTCTTGTCTTCATTGGAAATCTCGGATATGTCATGGTATGTGGAAGGGTTCTGCACGACCAGTGCTCCTTGCTTCATAAAGTCCACGCAGTCCATGAGGTCGGATCTGTAACAGAACTCCTCCACGTCTTTCATCGCTTATTCCGTGGTGGCGCCGGCAAGAGGGTTCTCAAAGAGAGCATTGAGAGGGCTGCGGCCGATTTCCGTAATGTTCAAGACTTGCTTCTCCGGGCCTTCGACTGTCCCTTAGTTCTTATTGCTGAAGATCTGGTTCTTGGGGACATGCTATTCCTTTTCCCTCTCCGCAGGCGCAAAACCCTGCTTAACGCCCGCTGCTTCCTCAATCTTCTCTGATTTTGGGTCCATGGTTGCCAGAAATTTCGTACTTGGACTGAGGGTCTAACATCAATGGCAACAGTCCGGGATTTCCGCCCTCTAATTTGTAGCTCTGCAGGGCGAAAGAGAAGCTCGTCCGGGGACAGGGAATGGCGGTGTTAACGCTGAATCGACATGCGACACAGACCCTGGGGTATGCACAAACGCACTAGCAGATCCATTGTCGTTTTCACCGGGTGTGGTGCTTGCGCTGTGCTTAACAGGAACGTCAGTGGCGCGGCAAAAGACAGCTTCTGCAGCCAATGAGGTCCTTGGCGTGCTTATTTCCAAGATCGAGCATCTGTTGAAGCCCTCCCGTTGTCTTACCCCACGTAAGCGTGGGACATGCCGACCTGGGGGCGCTGACGTGCTGGGTTAATTCCCGCCATTTCTACCGGATGATACAGTCCCGTCATGGGACGCGTGCGGGAAATTTTCATCAGTACTTGGGATGGCTTCTCTGATTCAAAGCAAAGCCCAGGCGGGGGCCGCGAATGCCTGCTCTTTGAATCTCCCAGCTCTTTGCTTTTGTCGATCGCAGGGCTGTGCCGCCACAGGATGGCAGACAGAGTACTGAGTTCTATGGTCCCGGAGAAAACCTTGATTTTTTTTTTTTTTAAGGATGCGAGGACTAATACCGCCGTCAAGGTCGGAAGCCAATACCCTTTTTCGCGCAAAAATGGAAATATGCAGGGTCGTCGGTAAATGTTCAAGCTTTCGTCCTTTGGGGGGGAAACCGCAGAAATTCGACAGGGGTATGAACTTAGTCGAGCGGAGAGGATGTTAGCATAAATAATACACTGCGGGCTGATAACTCGCTCGAGTTTCTGCGGTCAGTTTTCCCTTCGCTTTGCGATAGGGCCATTTCCTTCCTAGAGGAGAGCAGTTACTCTCAGCCGCTACAAGCACTTCTCCGTCCAGTTCTGTTTATCAGCTACCCTGGAATCAGATAAGCAAAGGTACTCTTGGAGTTTCGCACCTCGGCGTCCGCAGCAGTCCTCAGGGAAAAGCGCGCTGATCAGCTTTATCTCCAGGAGCTGCCCATTGGCCTGGAAGATTGGCAAAGCGATCGAAACAGAATAACATCCACGCATTCATTATGATACTCCATGAATGAACCCAGGTCCTTTACGCTGCTCATTCCATGTTTCCTGGTGCAATTTCGGAAGGTGCATCAAAATTGAGGGCGATTCGTCACCTCAGGCAGAAGGCGTCCGCAACTTTCCTCGCCCGGATCCCCAGATGGGTTTCAAAGCCGATGAGTGGTTGGCATGATCAAGGACAATACTCCGTCTCCCGCAGGATGATCGCTCGAGGCGACGAACTGTCGGTGTACCTCACGGGTTCCAGGCCTGGGGTGTGCGGCCTTGCATGATTCAGGCCTAGATTTGATAGGGGCGCCGGCACACTCGTTCCAGCATCATTCGCGGAGTTTTTTCGCTCCCAGGCTGCGATGATTCGTGGGTAGCTCCGCTTTTGCGTCCCAGTTACGGAAATCTCACGCCTGGTTGCTTCTGGATTCGTCCAGTAGCGGTCGATCTTCTTCAGAAATTCGGCCTCAGGCTCGGTAGGCTGTTCCGCCCCTGGTTGCAACAAGCGAGTGGGGGAAGCACTGGCCCTCCCTAACGGCGAAAGTGGCATCCGGAATTTTCGCTAACCAGGAGGACGACAGATGATAAGCGGGCGGCGCTATCTTGCTTCGAGATCGCCTCCAACAGGAGCCTCTGCCATCTGCCCTGCGTGCGCTGCTTCGTGAATGATCCCTTTCGCGAGTCGTAAGCGCCGGCACATTGACGTGTTCTTCCCGGCCTTGGCCTTGCGATAACCGGAAGTGATGCGAGCTTTTCTGACTCGTTGAAGCCGCCGAAGACGCATGCGGATCACGGATCACACAACCGCTGCCGCAGCAAATTTGCCTGCTCGTTCCTGACTCCTCCATGAGCTCTGCGACGCGCACACGGCGATAGAGATACCCAACAGAGACCGCCACTGGCCCGCTGCTGGCTACATGCTCGGCCCATTGTCCACGCGAACTGGGCCCTGCCGCAATGTATGAGCTTCGGCCTCTTTCTACGCTGAGGGGCTGTGTTTTGGCTGACTCTCGTACTGCGGAACATGCCTTCGGAGAGTCGGTCCTCCTCAGCCAGTGTGACTTAGGGGCAGGGGTTTCGAGGAAAAATGGTTCGATTTCAGAACTCTCCATTGGCCAGCCGAGCACGTCGACGTCGGTATTGTGGTGTTTTGGCAAACAGGGGCCAGTCAAGAAACTTCCGTGGCCCCTGAGCCCGAGGTGGGTAGGCTGTCCACTCGGTGAGAAGCAGGATGTTGCGCAGCCAGCATGCTTCTACTGCGCACTCACATGCAGCCCTAGACGACCTGGTGGCCGGCAGTCCTGCTCCCCACCAGCGGCTTCTCGTGCCGGCCGGAGGTGTCACCGGGAGAGCCGCACAGCAGCAGGCGAGTCCTGCCATGATCACATCCCGCTCCCCCGGGATCCCGTATCCAGAGGCCCACAGTGCCACGCTGATCGGCCCGCGTCGGAGCCAGGCTCGCGTGCATGAATTTCAGAGAATGACCCGGCAGCCATAACAACGTCGTCGTCGATCGAGACGCGTTTCAGGTGCCCTTGTCCTATTCGCTGTGGCATATGGGAAAAGGGCCCCCACTGTCGTCAACGTTTCTGAACCCTAATTTTTCTTTACTACTCCTCCTGCTGCCCCAGGAGCTGACCGCAGCGCTCGCGGCCAGCGACATCCCTAGCGTCCATGGCGACCCGCGACTTCTTCGGGGACCCCCCTGCTGGGCTGGACTTGAGCGAGGACCGGGCTATGAGCATTTATGGATCAATCATTCCGGTGGCCGTAATCGCGACGATTGTTGTGGGACTACGCGTTCGGCTAAGGACGCTCAATGGAAAGCCGAGCTTTAAGATAGACGACTTTATGATCACTCTGGCCTTGGTAAGGATGTCGGACCGCCCCATATTAAGCCGAACTGAACGTCCTTAGGTCTTTACCTGGGGTACCGCAGCCTGTTGCTTCATCAGTGAGACTTCAACGGCCATCACCCCTTATCAGATGGCTAACATGAAAGATCAGGTGTTAAGTATGGACTGGGAAAACATATTTGGGCAACGGAAATTCCAAAGCTGGTCACGCTATGGCAGGTACGAGAAGGGGAGTGAGTCAGATCGGGGTTTCGCTCACAATTCCAGATATTGTACGCCTACCTTATGATTTACGCAACGAGCGTCTCCTTGACGAACATTTCCATCCTCCTATTCTACCGCCGTATCTTCCGCTTCGAGCTCAGCTTCTACGCTGTTGGCTTTATCATTTGCGTCTACTGGGCCATTATTCTCATCGTCATCAATGTCGGCTGCCGGCCTTTGTCTTATCTCTGGAATCGATTCGGCGATCCAACCGCAGAGGGGTCGTGCATTAATATGCAGGCCTTCTTCCTGTCGAACGGTGCCTGGGCTCTGACTGTCGACACTCTTCTCGTCCTCATCCCGATTCCCACTGTCATGGGTCTGCAGATGCCACTGAGTGAGAGATTGGCAGTAGTGGCAATCCTGATGCTCGGCGGATTGTGAGTGTTGCTCTGTGCTCTACCTCGCATTAGCTAACAAACTTCTAGCGTTTGTATTACTGCCGTCATCCGTATCATCAGCCTCAAGCAATTCGTTACCGCGCAGGACCTGACGTGGGCCATGACCCCGGTTTTTCTATGGTCATCCGTTGAACCGTTCGTGGGCATCATATGCGCATGCCTGCCGGCGTTTGGTCCCTACTATCGCAAGTGGTGGACGAAGGTGCACTCGACATTGAGTGGCGGCAAGAGTCAAGGATACACGAATGGAATTGCCGGCCAGACGGATGGCTATGCGAACTCAAAAACCAAAGACACTGTCAGGACACACAGAGGGAGGCGTATATGGGAGAGCTTGAATGGAATTGATGGCGGCAATTTGACGTACAATGGGAGGCTAAGAGCTGATGACGAGGTGGAGTTAACGACTGAGGTTGTGGGTGGGCACGGCCATGGGCAGGATGAGTCGATGAGAACAATCAGCGAGGAGAACTCGGACACAGCTCCGAACAGGGGCATCCAAGTGAAAGAGGAGTTTACTTGGACCAGCGAACCAGTCGACGTCAGCAAGTCACGACCGTCTCTTTAGTATACCTAGGATTAATGGCATGAATTTCCTTGTTGAACCTGGGTTGGACTTCCGCAGTGAGTTCCCATTCTTGTCTGAATAATATACCGGCCTGATTTCAGCATGATAAGCAACCTTGACGAAGAAGCTGGCGGCAAATTGCCCTCGATATCTGCGGTTATGTAAATGGGGTTTCCCGGACGCCGGCCGAGTCATGGAGACGACTTGTTATCCCTTGCTTCCCAAATGTAGAACTTCGGATACTGCGCCACAGTCAAGTCCGCATGCGGCGAAACATTCGTTGTGGAGGAAATACTAGCCGTACCGCTAATCTGTGTTCATGTCCAGCCTTTCAGCCTTGCCATGAGAATGGCCGGCCATGCGTGGCGTGCCATACCGGAAGCGGCGTTGAAGGAAAGCTCCCCGTCCACTGGGCACTTGCGCAAGTCATATCCACGGGTTACCCCAGGACCGGTCTCAACGCAAGGGATATCGACTGGGCAAAGCCCTGGGTAAAGTCTCCCAAAACTCACTGTGAACTTTCGACACCGGGGGCGTTTTGGTTTTTTTTTTCTTCTCTTTTCCTTCTTTAAATAAAAGCCACCCAGTCGAGGGCGCACAGACATTCATTTTTGCATTTTTTTTATGGCAATGGATCTTCGTTCTATCTGGCGAAGAGATGGCATCCCCGATACACCGCATGAAGACCCCATCAATGGTCATACGCCATCTCGCGCTCCAGAAGTTGTGGCTACATCGGTGGCTGTGATTTCCGTCTGTGTCCTTGTGGTTAGCCTTCGCCTTTTCACACGTATCTACATCCTGCGGAGCTTCGCGGTGGAAGATGGAATGATCATTCTCGCCACGGTATATCTTCCACAGAGTTTCCAGCGAGCGCATACACTTACTCCACTTGTTGTTTTTTTTAGTGCTGTGCCGCTGTCCTCGCTACCCTGCTGGTTGACAGCTCTAGTAAGTAAAGTTGACATAGTTTCAGAGGGAAAGGGTCCTAACATGCATTAGATCGAGGCTTGGGAATGCACATTTATGACCTTACCCTTCCGGAAGTCTCAAGAATGACCTTGGTGAGCATGGAGCCAGGCGGATCAATGCGAATACTAACGTATGCCATAGCACATCTTCATTGGATACATACTATACAACTTCTGTCTCGGCATTACCAAAATTTCCATAGTCCTCTCGTACCTCCGGATATTCGCATCCACCAAGGGAACAAGGATAGCCTGCTTCGTCACGCTTGGCTTGCTTATACTCAACACCATTCTTGCAGTGGTATTCTGCCTTCTAACGTGCAGGCCCATCTCACTGTTTTGGCATCCCGAAAAACTGCACCCGCCGACCATAGTTGATCAACACTGCTTCAATGTGAAGTACATGTGGCTCAGCCAAGGTTCCATCAACATTGCTTTTGACCTCATCCTCATTTTTCTACCAATGCCCGTTTTGAAGGCTCTCCCTGTATCCCGCAGGGAGCGGTATATACTGATGAGTATTTTTGCCCTTGGCGGATTGTAAGTTGGCGAATTGACTGCAGCGAAGCTCTCTCTCTAAAGTTTTCAACAGTGGCTCGATCTGCGGGTTCCTCCGCTTGCGGTCAATATACAAGGCAGCAGGTTCGAGAGATCCAGGATGGGACAACGTCAACTCAGCAAGGTGGACAATTATCGAAATGACGGTCGGGATCATCTGCGCTTCCTTGCCTCAATGCAAGGCTCTCATCCTGCGTATTTTTCCCCGTTTCCTCGCTGGAAGCCGCAGAATCAGCAAGTCTCTCGCCGTATCCGAGTTTGACAAAGGGCACGGATGGGCGTCGAGACTGGAGAAGGATATCAGGATTGATGCGACTCAGCGGAGTCAGATAAACCGCCGAGGAGGGCTTGTTCAATCTACAGTGGAAAGAGGAGTGCCGGATTGGGAGTTTTCGGAAGGAAGTGGTGAGACTAGTGGAGCTGCTGCAATAGTGGTTACCACAATTATGACGCAACGGCGAGAGTCTCATTGCTCGAGTTTGGACAAAGACTTTATAATGCCGAGAAACAACAGCATCACCCCCAGTGAGATAACATTACCTCCTTTCCTCACCGAAGATTGATCTGGTCCTTTTCATTTCTGTATATGTTTACCTAGTAGTTAAAGAGTCGAGTATAGACAAGTCCGTCTTTTCTCATTCGCATCTAAGCTCATAGTTTATAATGCGGCCTCGGCACATTATCGTAGTATGGCACCACAATCATATTCGGGTCGTCGGTCATCGCCACCATAGCCTCTGTTACCGGATGAACCGGCTTCCCGGAGACCCTCAAATCCACACACGCCGGCCGACCCTTCTCCAGCACTCGCCTCACACCGGGCCCAATCTCTTCCAGCTTCGTGCACTTCACTCCCTCACAGCCCAGCCCTTTCGCCACAACGCTATAATCCAACCCGCCGCTCAGCCCACTCACCGGCCTCGCCTCCGTCTTGCCCCCATACACCAGATCCTGCCCGTTGACGCTCATCCCCCAACACTCATTGTTCACCACCACCGTCAAGACGCGCAGGCCGTGCCGCGCGAACGTGTCCAGCTCCATGAAATGGAAGCCCGCAGACCCGTCGCCTTCGACCAGCACCATCGGCGTGTCCGGCGCCGCGATCGCGCACCCCAGCGCGTAGCCGAAGCCATTGCCGAGGAAGCCGAGGTAGCCGGTGGAGGAGATGAGGGCGGCGGGCTTGCAGCGGGCACATGCGGGGCCGGCCCAGAGGGCTGCTTCGCCGCCGTCCAGGACGACGATGGGATTGGGGGCACGTGCGAGAAGAGGGCGGCAAGCGCGTGGTGCGGGTGCAGGAGTCCTGTCTCTGGGACGGTTGACGGCGCATCCTCGTGTGGCGAGGGCAGGCTTTGCGCGCTCTGGATGGCTTGGAGCCAGTCGTCGGGGGCAGAGAACGCGGCTTGCCTGGAGGCTGCGGTGAGGGCGTGCAGGGCTTGAGCGGCGTCGGACACGATGCCGAGGACCGGGAAGGTGCGGCCCAGTTCGCCGCCGTCGGTGTCGATTTGGATGATGCGGCAGCCGTGTTTGGGGATTATGGCGCCGCTCTGGCCGCCGAGGTACATGCCGGTGCGGCCGCCGATAAGGAGGACGCAGTCTGGTGGTTTGGCGGTCATGGATAGAGCGCCGAGGAGGCTGGCAGGACCGGCGAAGGAGGGGTTGGAGTAGAGAGACGTTAGAATGGTGAATTTGCCAGCAGAAAATATGGGGATCCTTGTGGCGGAGGCGAAACTTGAAAGAGCGGTTGCGGCCTGAGGGATGAGGGAGGGCTTTTAGTTATGTATCTTTCCTTTCTGATCTCTGAACTCACATCAGGTGAATTCGCGCCCGTGCCAATGATGATCGCGGGTCTCTGGGCTTGTTTCAATAGATTGACTGCTTCTTCAATTGCGGCTTGGTGCGGTCCGGGTGGGTATGGCAGAGAACTGCTGATTGATCCCCATGAGATACGGGATGGGGAGACCGGCGCAAACAGGACATCGATGGGGACGTCAAGCAGAACAGGGCCTGGTATTTTATCAGTGCTATGTTTTGTGCAGCTGGTTTTTGAATCATACCCGGAGGGCCGGAGACAGAGACATGGATGGCATGGGCTACGAGCCTCGGAAGATCCTCAGCACTTGTCACCCTGTGGGCGAACTTTGTTAAAGGCTTGGAGACCACAATCTGATCAATTTGGCCTTGAAGGGAGTTGTTCTCCTGATCTCGCAGGGGTACCGAGGAAGTGATGCAGAGAATGGAGCTCCTGTCCGCGAATGCTGTAGTAAGACCGGGAAGACCGTTGGAAAAGCTGCCGGAAGGTCAGTAGGGTAGGCGAAGAGGATGGTAGGCACGCAGTGACCCGCTGTTAGCAGTGATGAAGCAAATGCCTGTCTTTCCAGTCGTTTTGGAGTATCCCTCAGCCGCTTGCACGGCCACAGTTTCGTGGCGGGTATCGACCAGCTTGATGCCAATTGAGTCACATCCCAGCAGGAAAGCATCGAGATGGCCTCCGTGTAATCCAAATGCTACATCCGTCCCGAGCTTCTTGAGGGACTGGGCCAGGAGATCACCTCCAGTCAAATCCCTGTTCTGCGGGATGGTCAATGGGAAGGCCATGCTGTGCAGGATCAGATGGCGAGAAGTAATGATTTGATTCGTTTCAATGGGGCTTGAAAACGAGAAACTGAAGAAACTGTAGAGCTGCGGTGGAGTTCACAGCAGCACATAAACAGCCAGCGCGGGTCTTCGGCTAGTGCCAGCCCCCGCAGCGCCTTTCCCCTCAGCCAAGATCTACACTCACTGGCCGCTCGTCCCACACTCGCTAAGGCGGGTAAGCACGCCACCGAGCGCCACTTTCCCCGCGATTCACTCAGTGGCAGCTTTTTCTGACACGGCCCCCGTGTTCAACGAAAGACTCCCAAGCGGCCCGCTGCACAGCGTGTGAGCCGCTGCTATCAACCCCGAGTCTATCTCCTTGTGCTCGACACCGCCATCAGCAGTCGCCTGGGAAAAGATGAGCTGCCCGTTTCGCGTCCCATCGACCATTAAGGTGAGTGCGGCGCGTGCCACGTCCGGGGGCTCCATGTAAGGGTAACCCATCTGTCTGATCATTTCGGCGGAAACGATTCCGGTATTAACCCAAGCGGGAGCGATGGCGTTGATTCGGATGGGCAGTTTTGATTGCAGGTGGGGAACGAGAGAGCGCATGAGGCCCAGTACCCCGTGTTTTGCCGTCGCTGGTCGATCGTCAGCACAGCAATGCAGAAGTAACGAATGTCAACACGAACTGTAGTCAACTGCCTCGAATCGCTGGAAGCCTGCTCATACAATTAGCCCGAATTGTTCGCTTGATGTACGGGCGGGAGTGCATCCTGGATGCCGAAGCGGTGAGTACAATGCTACCGCCCGATTCTTGTTTCTTCATGTAATGAAGGCCCAAAGCTGTGGTGTTCATGACGCTTTTGAGATTGATGTCGATGACATGGAAGTCTGGTTCCAAGAGCTTTCCACCACTATCAAGTTTGTCTTCCAGCAGAGTCATGCGCGGACCGACGCCTGGAGGCGAAGAGTTACTATCAGACCACTCCTTCTCGACACAAGACAACCTACCCGCATTTGCAAACACATGGTCAATTCTGCCATGCAGCTCAAGGGCCTTCTCGAACAGCGAAGAAAGCTCGGCCCATGAGGTCACGTTGATAGGGACAAAGGTAAATGCCTCATGCGTGAGTTCAGATGGCGGGGAATTGCGATCTCCCATGACAACTTTTGCTCCGAGTTCGAGCGCAAGTGAGACGGTGGCTAGGCCGATACCTGATGAACCGCCTGTGAACTCAACATATTAGCGGATGTCGATGAGGCCGTGGGATGAGATTACCTGTGACGATGACCACATTCCCTTCTAACCCCTTCAGCGCCTGGTCCTCAATTATCACAGCTGGCATCGTGATGTCGTCTATTCTATCGTATCAGGAACGGGGTAAGATGGATATGAGGCCTGGGTGTAGTTGCACTCCGGGCAGCCGTAGAAATAGTAATGATGTGCGCATTCACAGGATTGCCGGCACTTGACGGATCTCGGCGGGGTCCAGTTCCAGGGATTCATCGGTCCCCTCGGATGTCGAGGCTTAGATCGGCCGACCTCACTAAAAGACTTGGCGACCTGGTTAGACTTGTGGTGGAATTGGCTCAGCTGTATCCTGCGGATATCCACGTCAGAGCAAGGCGGTGTTTCCGAAGTCCTGATCAGGAGTGCATTAGCGCGTATGACGAGTAGCGTCAATGCCAAGAGGGGCGGTGTTTAGCTGATGTGGCTTGAGTAGAGGGGGGTGTTTCTATACGGCCGTTTCAGTGCGCTTACTTCATAACCGAGGTAATAGTAAATTTCATGTGATGATAGACTTGGTATAATATTAGTAAGTTCGCCTATGGTGTTAAGGGATAGTAATACGTGCTAAGGGTGGTGATGGTGTTAAGGCGGTGATAGTATTATTCAGGGTGATGGTGTTGAGGGCAGTAATGCGTACCGAGGAAGAGATCTTATACTAAGCCTATATAGGGATAACACATTAGCGCATCTAACGCGGATGGAGAAGGCCGTTTAGGTAGTTTTTATCCCGTTATTTCGTCTAAAATAGGTAAAGGACGCTCCTGGTCAGCGGAAATGATCATTTGCGAAACACCACGCATATATCTGCTACCCCCTGAGCTGACGCGCTCCTGATCAGAACTTAGGAATCACCGCCTAAGTCGTCATACATGTACCACGCGTCCCGCGCAACAAACTTCTTTCCTGAGTTAAGCGTCTACCTCTTTTCTGTTGTTTCTGTCTTGCGCATTCTTTATAGACGCAGGACCTGGCCTGGAATGCTTTTACCAAAATAAAATTCCCTGGCTCGACCCAGCAGCCTTTGCGTCCGAAACCCGAAAAACGAAATATCGGTACGAGGCAGTCAAGCCGCAACAGCGTTCCCCAAGGCGGCTATGAGTAAGTTTGCCGATAATGATTGTTCAGGGGATTTGCGGGATAAACGTTTAGAAGATTACTGATTACATTAGACTCATTATTTCACATCAAAATCCAGCTATAGATGACAAAACATCGTGGATCGTTACTTCGAATCTGCCACTCGCCGGAGCCATTCACGCCAGCTGACCTCTGACCGCACCCGGAACAGCTAGGCTGGAGTGCACGTCAGCAAAGAAGCCAGCAGGATTCTTCTCGATCTGGCTGATGTGGAACCCTTCGCCCGTATCCTTCCCGTTCTGGACAACACCCGTGGTGAAAGGACCGGTCAAGCAACCGATGGACACCCGCTTCTTCCCCTCAGCATCAACGGCCACAGGGTTGGGGAAAGCCAGACGCGGGGGGCCGGAAGCCCCCCTTGCGGCTTCGTGGATGTGCGTGGCCGTTCTGGCCGGAGACTGGTATTCGCCACGGAAGTTGTGGAGGGTAATGTGGTAGCAAATGGTGTTGTCGTTGGAGTTGATGCCGAAGTTGTAGTAGCCAATGGCGTCTTTAAGGCCGCCGGTGGGTGTCGTGCCGTTGACGACCTGGTCAGGAGTAGCCACGACCTTGTAGCTGGAAGTGAAGGTGAAAGGGTACGCGTCCGTTTGGCAGGAAGGCTTCTCGCCGGTGCCTGGAGGGTATTTGACGGATTCCCATCCACCCGGTGGGGCCGGATAATTGATGGATTGCCAGCCACCAGGAGGAGTGTAGTCGGCATCTCTTGTAGGTGCCGGGGCGGCGGAAACGCTGAGGGCGAGGAGGGCGACTGCGGAGAAGGTGGCGGTCTTCATCTTGAGTTTTGTTTTCTTTTGTTTCTTTCAGTTTCTTCTCCTTTTTCTGCCGACAATGTGTTGATGCGTTTTGCGATATTGTTGGCGGTTATATTTGTCTTTTGGTGAAATTGCTGCCGGATGATTCAAACGGACGGATCTTGGACCGTATTTATAAAGATGTCTGACCCAAATACAAACCTAACTCCACTTCGTGAGGAACACAGCCGCAACCACTGGTGCTTGGGCATTCCGCTATGTCGTCTGCCAATGCAGTTCGCTATGCCGTTTGCAGAGCAGTATAGACTTCACCTAAACCCACAACATGTGACGTAGTGCAGATCTCTCACCCAAAGAAGCCATGAAGCGACAAATCGAGCAGGAGCATTACCCCGATGGGTCAAAGTCTAGCCCATGCTTTCCTCTACGGGAGCGCCATGTCCAGTCAAGAAACCTGCCTGATCGTATTGACTTGGCCTCCAAGAACTTGATGCTCTTTAGGTAGATAGCCGACTAGAGCCCAGGCAGCGCTGAGCAGCTTGGCAATAAACCTAAGAACACAACGGGTCGTAGCGGAGGGCGGCGAAGAGGAGTCGACAGAAGCTTAGGAGAGCCAAGAGGCGGATCACTTGGCCAGCGCCATGGTAGAGCGGAGAACGCCACGTCCAGCACCGCAGCCAGAGAGCGCACACGGCGGACCGGCGGCGGTGACGATGCCAAGCGACCTTTTACGACGCCTCCAAAGTCTCTCGGGATGGCCGGCGCATGTTGTCGACTCAACTGCCAAGCTGCAGTAGACTTTCGGATGGCCGCTGCTCCGACAATACGCGCTGTCAAACTCTGGGCGTTGAGATGGTGAGTTGGCCAAGGCAGAAGCGGCACTCAGTGCGGGAGTTGAAAGGTGGGGGGGAGTAACTGGTGTGAAGGTGAGTGTCCACTCGAGCGTGGTGTGGAAAAGGGAGGAGAGAAGGACACAGCGGATGTGAAACGTGACGGGCGGGCGAAAAGCAGCGGGCGGCTGGGCCCGCTGCCGGGGTTTCTTCCCCCCCACCCCCCTGCCTTCTTTCTCCATCCCTTCTCCGCATCCACCGCTACTGACAACAATGGCAGGTCTCTGCTCGCTGTGCTCTCGAAACTCGCTCGTCTTCTCCGGTGGGTTCTGGATGTATTTTTAGGCTGAGTCGACGGCGCCACCCGACGGTCGCACCTTTTTGTTCCTTTCGTATTTGCAAAGGTTCTCTGACGGATATCGACATGGGGCTCGGCTTCAACACGGCATGATCTGCAAGACGCTACTCCCCCAAATACAGATCGACCCCTACGCGAGGAGCATCGAGGTGGGATGAAGCCTGCTTGTGCCTGAAACCCGCCCCATTCTCCGCTTTTGACGAGCAGGAGAAACATCAAACCACCAATCCCGCTCCTACATGAATGCGCTCTCCGGCGGGCGGTAGGCCTACAAAACGAGGTGTGAAACAGGGTTTCGAAACCGTCAATGCTCGCAGCTGTCAGGCACAAGGTTGAATCCGCGATGCGTGTTGTGCGTCTGCGCAGCTGCTTCCAGGCCGCCCGTCATCTGGCTATATATGTCCATCACCATATCAGCACCGTCGCCCATTCTTTAAAAGCACTTCCATAGGCGTCTCTCGCTCTGTGCCACTCCCGCATTCGTCATGAAGACTACTCTCATTTCGGCGTTGCTGCTTACCGGGGCTTCGGCTCTTGCAGTGAAGAAATCCCCCGTCAAGCGCCAGTCCGGTACCACCTTGATCCCGAGCACATGCTTCGACGACTACTCGAGTCTTGAGGAGTACTTCAATTACCTGTACCCGTGGGGGAGTGATCATAACGGATCTGCCCGTATGGTCGGCAACAGCACCGACCATGATTACATCGCCATCAACCCAGCTGGTCAGCTCACCATTACTGCACAGCCCGTTTCCGGACAGCCCGCCACCAGCGGAGGCACCACAATCCACTACCTGTCTGGTGCTGTCCATGCGAAGCAGCACTTTACCGTCGAGAAGGGCGGTGGCCTCGACTTCACTGGGTCTTTCCTGGCCTCTACCGACAAGGGAACCTGGCCGGCTTTCTGGTTGACTGCCACTGAGGGTTGGCCCCCGGAGATCGACATGGCTGAATGGAAGGGTAAAGACACCTTTATTGACCTACAGCATATGCACTGCTGACCCACCGACCGCTACACAGGCTCCGGCAAGATCTCTTTCAACACATTCAACACGTCGTCCGAGGTCTCTGCCAAGGATGTCGATTACCCAAGCCCGACCGAGTTCCACGACATCAAGGCAGAGCTCCGCGATGAGAATGGCAGCGACGTCTCGATCAAGTTTTACATGAACGGATCCCTTGTGACCACCCAGGTGGGCAAGGGGTACACAGGTGCTGGATTCTGGCTGTAAGTTTCAGCATCAAACGTAGCATTCGGAGAAGAAGAAGAAGAAGAAGCTGATCTCGTGTTTCAACAGCATCATCAACCTGCAAATGGAGGGATCTTCCGGCTCCCCCGGCCCTACGACTAGTAAGTGGCTCGACGCAGAGTTGCAGAATTGACGCTGACGAGATGCAGACACGACCTACGCGGTGAAGAATCTTGAAGTGACGAGCTACAACCCGTAAAATGCGTACAGGAGATTTTCGAACAGTGATATCATTCAAGTAAATAGGCAGGAATCATAAGCCATTTCCATGAAACCGTGCTCTCTGTGACAACGCACCGATCTTTCCCGCCGGCTTCATCCACACTCCGTCGAGAGCAGCAGCGGAGGCTTTCAGCATGCGAATAGATCGAGAGCCACATGTCGAATTGTGCGTGGTGAGCTGGACGAGACGAGGCTTATGACGTAGCTTTGGTGCTGCGGCCTCAGCTGTCTTCGCGCGCTGGCTCGTAACCAGAAGAGCGGCAGATTCCATCGCAATCCTCGGCTACTCCACTTCGCCAGGCATGCAGGACACATCTCCGCCCAGTCCACATCACACTCCCGCTCCCGCTCAAAGGACTCGCGGCTGGAAGCGCCGCATCGCAAAAGTCTGCCTTGCTCCGTCCAGCTCGATTGCCCCTGGCTAACGCCGTCCAAGGCCTGCGACTCCTGCCGGCGGAAGAGAACGAGATGCAGCGGCACGCGTCCCGCCTGCTCCCAATGCAGCTCCGCCGACTCACGCTGCCACTATTCCGACGCCCTCGACCGGCAACCCCGCCCGCGGTCGGACAGGTGCGCTCATCGTGGCGCTCTCTACACACGCATACTGATCCGTTCCCAGAGCGAGCCACGTTCAACGACTTGAGCGACGCGTCCACGAGCTAGAAACCGCCCTGCACGAACCTCACGGCCTCTCTCCCCGCCGGCAGTCTTTTACAGGTGCCCAGCCTCACTCGATTGCGGAGGCATCGTCCGAGTATGGCCGCGCAAGGAGGACAGAAGAAGGGGGTAGCGCTGGGCGCGGGACAATGGTGGTCGAAGACACGGGCGAGTTGAGATACTTTGGTACGGAGCCCCGTGGACGTAATACACACGTGCGGCACTGACTGATGAAGAGGCCCTTCATCGAGCATATCCATCCTATCGCCCGACGGCCTAAAATGGCTGGAATCACGTACCTCCGACACCTCCTTGCGCCAGCGCCTCGAGATGCCGCTGAAAGGCGGTGGGAGCTGGGCCAGATGGACTCATCCGCTGCTGCAATCACTGAGCCCAATGGCCAATTCAACACCGCTGCCTCCTTGGGACGACGCTGTTGCTCTTGCCAACGAGTTCTTCGAGAACTACAACGCAGTCCTGCCAATCTTCCATCCACCCACATTCATGGGCTTGCTCGGCCGCCAGTACGCCCGGTCGACCGAGAACATCGATGATCCCGCTTGGGTTGCGGCATTGAACGCCGTGCTGGCATTGGCGCAACGAAGGAGGGCAGAACAGGACGCCGATGGGGCAGGCCTCGGTGACAGGGCCTGGCTGTATGCAAACAATGCGCTCGAGGTAGTCCTGCCTGTGCTCATGCGCAGCGTCAGTCTCCTCTCGGTCCAGGCCGTTGTGACACTAGCTTGGTTCTTCCACGGCACATCCAACCCCCAGCCGTTCTTTTTCCTGACCGCAGCTGCTGTACGGCTGTCGCATTCCGCCGGGCTGCACCGCAAGGCAGAGCACCCTTCGTTGACCCATATTGACAGAGAGCAGAGACTGCGTGTATTCTGGGTGGCTCTGATCTTGGACTCCAGCGCCTCGCTCCGGACCGGCCGCCCGTGCACGCACAGCGTCAACGACATTGACGTCCCTTTGCCATCACATTCTCCGAAAGACAACCTCGGCATTCTCGTCAATCGCCGCGGCGCGGAGGTGCTGAACTTCCTATCCGCAAAGGCCAGACTCGCTGTGCTTGAAGGGCGGATCTATGAGCGCATATTCGCTGCTTGTTCGGCAGACAAGTCACTTGAGGCTTTCAGGGCCGACGTCACTGACCTTGGGAGAGAGCTGGATGATTGGAGCCGCGCGATGCCAGGGAGCGTTGTTCATGGCACTGTTGCAGACTACTGGGATTATCAGCAACCTCATATTATCAGCTTGCTTCTCGCCTACCATACTTGTGTCATCACGGTCCACAGCGCCACCTGGCAACGGCACTTCTCCTCTGTAAGGAATAAAAAATCTGGCCATCAAGATGCCGATGCCTTTTCCACCTTTCCCTACACCGACAAATGCCTCAATTCTGCGCTTGCCATTGTCAAGCTCCTCCCGCTTGTTCCTCGTGGGAGGACTAGCTTCGTCTGGTGAGTCAGACCTCTAATTGCTCGGGAAAGCTGCGTTAACGGTCGGCCAGGGAGGTCATTCATCGTCCCGTGCAGGCGATGATGCTTCTGTTCATTTGCATCTTGCAAGAACCAACCCATGCCGCGGCTAATTCTCATCTACAGGCCATGAACAACGCCATCGGGTTCATGTCCAATTCATTGGCCGATCAAGAGCGATCTTTCGTACACCCCATTCTCAATGTAGGACAGGAGCTCATTCGTATCGCACGTGCTGCGATCCAAAAGGGAGGAGAAAGAGTTGACAGGGTCCGTCCCCACCAAGAACCGTCTGACCAGCGCGTCAGCGCCGAAAGGCCATCCGATCTCACTGAGCGCCCGCGACGAACAAGCTCCAGACTTGGTCTTCCAGCCTTGAGTCCTGCAAGGATATCAAATGCTGAGGAAAACTACGTCGGCGGAGCTTGGGTAGATGCATTTGCGGGGGACACTGCTAACGTAGATGGCTCTGGGTATCCGACGAGGAGCCAACCTGCGGAACCTGGAGGGAACCAAGGAGCATGGGCTTTTGACCAAGGGATTCTCGGGTTGGATCAGCTGTCGGAACTGTCTCTGCCATTTCCGTGGAGTTGGCAAGATCTCTCCAACGGTTTACTTCAGGATGTCGACTTTTGACACAACAGTATCTGCAATTCTCCCTACGGCAAAGCACACGTTGCGTATATACTATAAGTTCCCCATCCCACGCACGTCTACCATTCCGGCCTCGATCTCCCGCGTGATCCGGAAGGAGTAGCGTATTCCAGCTTCGACTTTTCAAACTTGAACGCAGGCGCCAGGATGGAGATGTCCTCCTCGATTCCCCACTCCTTGCCCGTCATCTTCCAAAAGAAATCGGGACGTGCGAAGAGATCCGGCCTCGCCTTCTTGATGGCCGCATGAGTCTTGAAGATTAGAGTCAGCATCTCGTCATAGTGCCTGACATGGAACCCCTCGTTCCTCGCAAGCAGAGCCTTCTGCTGTTCTGGCGTATACTGGCCGAGCCTGTAATACCAGATGTTGTACTGGGTCAAGCTCACGTCAATGTCGTAGGTTGCATCGTTCTTGGTCCGCTCGAGCAGGGCATGCAGGATTGCCGCAGCACCGATCAGGCCAGTCTGGTAGTCCGAGTTGGCTGTGCCTGTTAGCTGGCAATTCCCTCCGAATGTTCATTCAGTCACTTACGCAGCAGCGGGACGACAGGCTCATCGAGGCCCATGAATTTGCCTTGGAGCCATGAAATTCCAACGAGGCAGTCACTGATCTGCTGCCAGCCAGATCGATATGACAGTGGTCCTTTGAACCCGTAGCAGTTCTCGCGCACATAGATCAGCTTCTCATTGATCTTCCGCAGGCTCTCAGAGTCAAAGCCCAATCGTGCCAAAGCTCCAGGTCTGTATCCATCGATCAGGACGTCCGCACTCTCCACCAGCTTCGCGAACGCTTTCTTGCCCTCCTCAGTCTTCATGTCGATGTTCGCGTCCCTCTTGCCAGTGCTCAAATCCACCCAGAGCATCGAAATATCCGGCAGATTCTCATTCGTGATCTTCAAGACGTCTGCACCCAACACCGCCAGAATCTTCGAGATGACCGGCGCGGCGATGACCCTGGAAAAGTCAATAACCCTAATGCCTGCCAGCGGTTTGAAATCTCGCTTGTCGTTGGCTGGCCACGCGCTCTTTCCAGCCTTCAGTGTCCTCCTATTCCATAGTGGCTCTGCGCCCATGATCTTGCCTTGCTCACTCGCAAAGAATTCCTCTGGGAAGAGGCAGGTCACACCGGCCTGTTTGAGCTCCTCGTTGGCCTTCTTCTCCAGGAAATCTGCATCGTACTGCGCCACCTTGTCCGCGTAGATTTTAATTGCCTCTTCTCGGGTGACGTCTTGCTCGCCGACACCCACCATGCCCATGGTAGCAGTCGCATTCATCGAGCCGTGGAGGTGATACCAACGACCGTCCCTTGTCTTGTAGACATTGGTGGCGTTCTGGTGGATGGGCTTGTTCATCTCGTACAGGTCGCCCTTCTTGAATTCGGCCTGTAGCTGCTGGTTTGCGAAGGCTGATTGCCCGTTGATCGTGGGTAGGACTACGGATTCGATGAACAGGGTTGCTAGGTCTCTGTAAGAGCTGTCAGTCTGTCCCTTTACTTCAATCAGTGAAGGGGGTGGCTCACGTGTTCACATCAATGTCCTGGTAGTCGATACCGTACCGGTCTGTAGCCACCGCACTCGCAGCCGCGGCCACAAGCGCCGTCAATGCGGACGCAGACTCGGTGATCTTGCATGGCGTAGGGACAAATGGCTTGGGATCGTCGCCGACGAACTTGATCTTTTTGGCGGCTTCCTTGAAAGATTGGGGGAGTTCAAGGCTAGGGTCCTCTAGGAGACGCTCGTGGAGGAAGCGCTTGGCCTCGTCTTGCACCGAGTAGTTATCCATGGTGTTGCAGAGGTAGCCGAGAATGCAATTGGTGTTGGCCGTCCTGTGTTGTTGACCCTGACAGAATACCGGACCGATCAACGCATTATATGCTCCCATAAGTCCCCACCAGAGGTCCAGGTGGGCCGATGCTGACGATGACGCGCCATGTATTCAAGCCAGTCAGCCACCGCTTGACAGACCTATCGCGGCGTGCCGATCGCTCAATAATTCACGTTTGCCCCGCGCGTTCGGCTTGTTAGAGTGGCAGAAAAGACCGTGTGACCGGAGTTCTCTGTCCTCAATACAAATATTCTGCCATTCGAGAAACCTCGGGCGGAGTTTTACTGCCAAACCCGGGCCAGAACTCCGGCCGGCGAAACCAGCGAGTCAGTAGTAGCGGTGATCTTTGCCGGGCGGAGTTTTGGTCCAGTGACGAACGGGCCAATCAGCTGATGTGTTAATGGATAGTGCGAGTATGTTACGCTGCGGAAACATCTCTAACCCCTCAACTGTCCCCTCACCGCGCTAAAACCGCACCCGCGGCTAATGCGTGGAGCATGCTGTTACGATAGGTGGAGACGTCAAGGGAGCGTAATGTGCGCTCGAATATGCTCACCTTTTTATGACTTTTGCATCGCACCTCGGGTGCTTATGCACCAGTTCGTGTATATATATATATCGATATAAACGTGGAGCAACCCTTCTGTGAGGAGCTTGGGGCATACAGCATAGCGCCACTCATTCACCCGTCAGGTCTGATTCTCGAAGCCATTTCGCAACATGACTTCCTGGCGTACAGGCGAATTCGGCCAGCGGTCAGTTCGAATTGCCAATTGCTCAGGTTACTGTGGTAAGCCTTATCTACACAGAATGGTTTGATTTCAACTTTTAACAGTGACCAATAGGAGATCCAGCGGATGAGATGTACAAGCAAGCCACCCTCGGCAATGTTGACTTCATCACTGGAGACTATCTTGCCGGTAACCCCCCCTCCCCCCACGCCAAAACCCACTTCATTCACATCGTATACTAATTCTACGTAGAGGTCAACATCGCCAAAAACGCTGAAGCATATGCAAAAGGGCAGCACCCGGGCTACGAGCCCAGTGCCTGGGAAGGCCTCCGCATGACCCTCGATACCCTTGCCAGCAAACGCATCAAGGTGGCCCTCAACGGCGGCGCTCTCAATCCGCGCGGTCTCGCCGCCAAAGTCTCCGCCCTCGTTGCTGAGAAAGGCTACGACCTCCGCGTTGCCTACGTCTCCGGCGATGACCTCTTGCCCCAGGTCGGCAAGCACATGCCCGCCTCCCAGCGCTCGGCCCTGCCGCATCTCGATGCGGGGAACAAGCACGTTTCCCAGAGCCTGAAGGAGGCGTTTGCCTTCTTGAAGAAGGGTGATGAGCCGAGCGAGATCGTGTCAGCAAATGCGTATCTCGGTGCCCGCGGAATCGCTACGGCGTTCCGAAAGGGCGCTGACATTGTCATCTGCGGGCGTGTGTCTGATGCCTCCCCGGTCATTGGCGCGGCTTGGTACTGGTGGGGGTGGTCTGATACCGACTACGATGCGCTGGCGGGCGCACTCGTGGCCGGCCATCTGATTGAGTGTTCGGCGTATTCGACGGGCGGGAACTTTGCTGCCTTTCAGGAGGAGAGGTATGGAGGTGTGGAGACGTTCCTTGATCCCGGATTCCCAATTGCCGAAGTGGATAAGGACGGGAGTTGTGTGGTGACGAAGCACGAGGGGACGGGCGGAGTGGTAGACGAGGATACGGTGAGGTGTCAGTTGCTGTACGAACTGCAGGGGAATGTGTATATGCATAGTGACTCGAAGGCTGTGCTTGATGCAGCCTTGGTGGAAGGTATTGGGAAGGAC
This sequence comes from Macrophomina pseudophaseolina, assembly GCA_022204955.1. Taxonomy (NCBI): domain Eukaryota; kingdom Fungi; phylum Ascomycota; class Dothideomycetes; order Botryosphaeriales; family Botryosphaeriaceae; genus Macrophomina; species Macrophomina pseudophaseolina. The sequence goes on from JAJJID010000086.1 coordinate 72,955, forward strand.
AGGTAAGTCTGTGCCATCATGCTTGTGCTGGGCATTGTGCTCATGGAATGTTGCATAGGGTCCGAGTGAGCGGAATACGTGGGCTACCCCCGCCCCCGACTACGAAGCTGGCCATCTTCTACAAGGGCGGCTACGAATGCCAGCTTCTCGTCAATGCGGCCGGCTACGGTTGGAAGGAGAAGTGCGATTTATTTGAGAAACAGGTCCGCGTTCAGATGGGCGACGAAGCCCTGCAAAAACTGGATTTTATTGAATTTCAACGGTATATTTTGGCTATGGCAGACATATCATTTGACAAATGCTGACAGGTTCAGGATCGGTGTTCCGGCGGAAAATCCGCTGGATCAAAACAGCAGCACCATATACATCCGCGTTATCGCTCAAGCAAGAACGCAGGATGCTTTGCTTGAAATCAGTAAAGCATTGGAAAACATTTCTCTGAAGCACTTCCACGGTATATCCTTCTCAGTGCCAACCTTTGCCCCGTGAAGGCTGACAGAATCAGGCTTCCACGCGTCTCTTGACATGCGTACAGCAATCCCAAGGCCCTACGTTGCATATTTCCCCGCCACATGGGATCAATCCGCGCTGGAAGAGACCGCGCATTTCATCTCTGCCAGCGGTGATATCACATCATCCCACCCTGCTGGTCATCCGCCAGCATATGAGTCTCTGTATCAGCGCAGCAGCTATGACACCGCGTCTCCAGCCACATTCTCCGGCCCTACAACGACAGTCCGTCTAGGCGACATTGCCTTGGCGCGCTCCGGAGACAAGGGGTCAAACTTGAACGTGGGGGTCTTCGTACATACAGCCAGGGAATGGGATTGGCTGCGGACTTTCCTATCCCAGGACCGGATGTGGCAGCTGCTGGGCAGAGATGCGGACGAAAGCTACGCTATTGAGCGTGTCGAATTCCCGAAGATCTTCGCCGTGCATTTCGTCATTTACGGTATCCTGGGAAGGGGCGTGAGCAGTTCGACGCGGCTAGATGCGTTTGGAAAAGCGTTTGCGGATTATCTGAGGGACAAAGTAGTGGAGTTGCCGGTAGAAATTTTGGAGGAGAGATCACTCAGGAAAGCGGGAATGTAGAGCGCGGCGCTCCCCTCGATTTCAAGCATCATCTGTCTCCGGCCGTCTTATCTTGCAGCTGAGTTGATGTAAGCATTACCGCACCAAACTCCTGCCGTTCGGGCCAAGAACGGGGACCCGAGACATGCAGCAGATTGTGTGACTTGAACGTGTACATCCGCAAAAATTCTCCAAATGCATAAAAGGGGCTTGTTTATTTTCTGATCAAGTGGAAGCAGTTTATAACGACTGTTCAAATGAAAATCCCGTCCAGAATGTCTGAAGGCGTGACTGTCCTCATCACCGGAGCCAACCGCGGTAAGCATGGAAGAGCAGATTCGGCTCAACTACCGTTCTGACAGACGCAAAGGCATCGGCAAGGCGCTGGTGGCGGCCTACCTCTCTCGATCCGACAACATTGTCATAGCAGGAGTCCGCGATCCGTCAGCAGCTGTTGACGTCCTAAATGGACTCGAACGAGTTACAGGCAGCGAATTGCTGCTTCTCCAACTGGATGTCACACTGGACAGCTCAGTCGAGACCGCAATTGAAGGACTGAGCATAGGCCATCGCATCAATAGCATTGACATCGTCATCTCCAATGCCGGCGTACACACCGATTACACGCCTATGGCTAATGCGTCAATTGAAGCTTTGCAGCAGCATATTGACGTCAATGCCTACGGCGCACTGAAGCTCTTCCAGCACACACTGCCCCTGATGAGATCTGCAAGTACTCCAAAGTTCATCGCCATTAGTAGCATTGTGGGGTCAATGGAGCATCTGGAAAAGACTGCAGTGATGCCGATTGGCGTTTATGGTGCGTCCAAGGCGTTGTTGAATTATCTCGTCAAGAGGCTGGCAATCGAGGTGAAAGACGTAGTTATTATGAGTATGGCTCCAGGGTAAGTTTCTTCGACAATGTAGGGGAGAGCGCATTGTTGATTGAATGTGCTGTAGATATGTTGATACGGACATGATTGCGCCAAGCAAGTCCGTCATGGAATTGAAAGTTGGAAAAGCCATTTCCCCCAGTCAGAGCGCGGAGGGGATGCTGGATGTCGTAAGTAAAAGCTTTTGTACGGGCGCAGGGAGATGCTGAGTTTGCACACGACAGATTGCTGAAGCTACGCTGGAGAAGACAAGCGGACATTTCATCCGTTACAATGGGCAGAAGGTGGCCTGGTGATTCTCTTAGAGATTGGAGGAAACTTGTCAGTCGGTTGTGCTGTTTGGCGGTATTCATTTTTATTCAGCCAGTGAATATTCTCGGCATCTCGGGGTGCAGCTTGTGCAAATGTTCCGTGAGAGAGAGAGTAGAGGTAAGTGATTGAAAAAGAATACGCTTCATTTGTTTTGTGGTTAATAATATATGTGCCGTCACACATTTATGCATGATACCAAGACAAGAAATATTTTCCCCGACATACTGATGATGATCGTCTACTCAATGTACCTCAGGTTGCCGCCGTCGTTGGTGATGTGCTCGGACAACACAAACCTGCGCCTGTGCATGGAGCCATCAACCTTCCGAAGATCAGCGACCATGACATTACCGCTGTCCACGATCTCCCATCTCTCTGCGCTGCCGCTGAAGTTTCCGACCTGTCCAGGGCGAACCCAGCGGAATTCGCCATCGGCATTGGTGATGATGTTGTCCAGGTCGATGCGGGACTCCTGCCACCTGTCTCCGCCGGCATTACACTCGGTAACGAGGAAGCAGTGGTTGCCGTCCGACCACAGCCTGACGTTGCGCGAGGACAGGTGGTAGTTGCCACCGTGCATCTTCTGGTGGTGGCCGTCGTGAGACGAGTCGCGGGTGGGGACGGGAGCAGGGGCGTTGTGGATCGGCTGCTGGTAAGAGGGCGGCTGGTGGTGTTGCTGCTGTTCTTGCTCACGGCGCCGGCGCTCTTCATCCTCCCTACGGCGGCGTTCTTCTTCCTCCCGACGACGCCGCTCTTCCTCTTCCTTCTTCTTCTCCTCCTCCTCTTCCTTCTCGTGCTTCCTGTGATGGCTGTAGGCCAGAGCAGCACCTCCGAGGGCGAGACCCATGGCGCCGGCAGCTCCGTACTTCAGCATCTTCTTCCTCCGGGCGCGGTCCTCGTCGGTGGTGCGTTCCTCGTCGCTGTCGTTGTCGGAGGCTTCGCTCTCATCGTCTTCCTTGCCATCCCAACCAACCTGGTTGCGGTCCTGCCACTCGACGCGCTTGGCGCGGAACTGGTTGCCGTCGCCGACACAGACGTCGTAGGCACGGAGCGTCTTGCAATTGATCTCGTCGGCGTAGATGGCGTCCACATTCAGCGTGTGGGCGGTGATGGAGCGGTGTGGCGGGTTAGGGTAGTTTTGTGGGAGCAGGGGCTCCTGCCTGGAGATCTGCGCTCGCTGACATGTGATGCGGCGGGCGTAGACGACGCGGGCGTTGATGGTGGAAGCAGTGACGGAGCGGGCGTACAAGTCGCCGCGGACAGTGTAAGACTGGCGATGGACGGAGCTCTGGCCATCGTCGACAACGGCAGAAGGGTGGTTGCCCATGGCTGGTGCTGGTTCTGGTTGTTGCCGAGGGGGGGCTGGTGTTGGCGGGAGAGTTTGGGGCAGGCTTTGTTGGCACCAGGAGGGGCAGACAGGCAGGCTTTAAATGCACAAAGGCCAGCGGATCCGGCACGGGCTGCGGCAGGCTGACTCAACACCTGCTGAACTGTCAATCTATACAAACTCCCAGGGCGCCAGTCCGAGCGCGACTGTCAGCGTCTACCAGCGCCGCTGGCCAGCCCACCTGAAACTGGACCGAGCCAAAAAGGCCACTAGCTGTGGCTGTGCGGGGCAGTTCTGGACGCCATGCGTAAGCCTGGATCCACTGGACCTCCGTGCATCCGGAAAACGGCATGTGTGGCTGTGTGTCTGCTGGCCAAACGGCCAAACTGCGGAGCGGAGGGGGGCCCTGGCCGAAATGTCCTTGCCGCCGTTGATGAGGTGAGTTCTGTCCGTTCCGCAGCTCGAAGCCACCGGGGCCCGGCGCGAGACTTTGATCGAGTGCCTCAGGAAGACACAGAATCAAACGCCCTTGCTCGTCCTGCCGGGATGTACCCCCTGGAACATCCGACAAAAGACAAAAGCTTCCTAGCCAAACTCAAATGCGGAACATTAAAAGGGACCCGACGCCAGAGGTGCCGGCAGTACTCTCTCATTCACGTTTCTCTAGAGCCAGTCGGTCGAGCTGCCAAAGAGCGATGTTCTTAAGGGTGAGCCGGTCGGCAGCTCAGATCTCACCCGACTTGTGCTACTCTTGAGCACTTGGCAGCCTTACTCCTTCAAGTAGGTCCCAAGACCGCCAGGACTTGATTTTCATCGGAACCTCCTCGCAACGCTCTCTCTATCTGCAATCTCTCGGCTCCAGCGATACATCCCGCGCTGAAGACGCGGAATGACGTTGCGCTAATGTGCACATAAGAAGCAGCAGCCGCACCCCGCATCAATGTCGGAACAGCTCCTCGACAGAGCCCGGGACTCCTGGCTATACGCTCAGCACTTGCTTCAACTGGAGGCCACTGCCAGTCTCGTGGAAATGGTGAAGTCCGTATTCTGGCTCGGGCTCTCTCTGCTGAGCTCCGTCGAGGCCACGACCTATGGCAATAACTGGGTCACCACTAGGAAAGATCCGAATGTCCTGGCCGCTCAGTTTCCCAGCCCCAACACGACCCTGCTGGCCCCTGCGTTCCTCTCTCCCGACACCGTTCCCGCGGCGTTTAGCAGCGGCACCCGGGGACCAACCGATGATCAGGAGCTTGGTATCTCACCAGAGACTGATGATCCCGAGAATGCAGTACTGATCGGCTTGCAGACACCTTTCTGCGCTCTCTCGCGGGCCGAAATGAATGGATAGCCTACAATTCCGCCGATTTTCTCTCCGAAGAGGGCCGCTCCTTCCCGTACGTTCGCCTGTCGTCTGCGTCGAGCAGGAACAGCACGAAGAAACTGCGCGTATGGCTTCAAGGAGGAGTGCACGGAAACGAGCCGGCGGGCGACCAATCCCTCCTTGCGTTGATCGGCAAGATGGACGCCAACCAGACTTGGACCGCCAGCCTTCTCGAGAAGCTGGACATCTTCATTTTACCGCGCTACAATCCGGACGGAGTGGCCTACTTCCAGCGCACTCTCGCCACCAACTTCGATCCTAACCGTGATCACATCAAACTGGCGCGAACGCAGACGCGGGAGATTAAAAAGCTATTCAACGAGTTTGCGCCCCATGTTGCTGCCGATATGCATGAGTTCACGGCCACACGACGGTATGGTCCCAACAGCGATCTGGTGTGGGCTGCAGATGCCTTGTTCAGCGCGGCAAAAAATTTGAACATCGACTCGGAGATCCGCAAGCTATCGGAGCAGCTGTTCGCTACCAACATTGCCAGGCATTTGGAAGGACAGGGCTTCCGTTGGGATCCATATGTCACCAGCGAAACTTCGTCGGCATCCAACACTACCCTTAAGCTTGTCGAGGCTGGTAGTGATGGGAAGATTGGCCGGAACGCAATGGGATTGACTCAGAGCATCACTTTCCTTTGTGAAATGAGGGGCATCGGAATTGCTGACCAGCATTTCAAGCGGCGAACTGCGACCGGCTTGGCCATGGCTGAATCCATTGTCCAGACTGCTGCTGATAATTCTGAGCTGGTTTATGACACAGTCGAGGGAGCTGTTGCGAGGTTTATTGAGAGTCACGATGAGATCGTCGTGTGGGACAAAACCGTAGCGGAAAATAGAACATTCGGCATGATCAATGCGAACGACGGCTCTCTCATCCAGCAACCTGTCAAGTTCTCTTCGTAAGTTTCCGTATGCTGCGCCAATTAACGGGAAGGCTCACGCGAAATAGGACCACTCCCACAGTCGCGAACATGACACGTTCCCGTCCCGAGGCATACCTGATTCCCCGGGCTTGGGCAGACATTGCAGCTCGCCTTGAAGTGTTTGGCCTCGAAGTCGAAGAATTGTCCGAAGCTTTCTCCGGCACTGTAGAGGTCCTGAACGTGACGGCATCTCAACTGGGGAGATCATATTACGAAGGCGTTGTGCGATCGTACTTGACAACTGAGGCAATTGAAAGGGAGGTTCACCTGCCGGCGGGAAGCTTCCGGGTCAGTACCAGACAGAGAAACGCTGCTTTGGCGTTCATTGCTCTGGAGCCGGAGAACATCGATTCCTTTGCAACATTCAACATCATTCCTGTGGAAGCAGGCGATGAGTATCCAATCTTCCGCATTACAAGCTGAAAGCTGCTGTAAATAGGAGATTCATTGAGATTACATCTACCAAACTTATCATACTTCTGTTCAAGGGAGAGGAAGAAGGTAAAATTCTACATGTACCGCTACAACAGGTGGCCTGGTGCGGAAGGTGCATTCAAGCCGCCGCGGTGGGCTGTGCGATAGCCTAGCGCGTCCTGCTGTTTGTTGGAATCTCGAAGTTCAACCATACAGATCTTTGTGAGCAGCCTTGATTATGTCGGCACCCTTTTCTGCAACCATGTATACCTGATTCGCCGTCCGTTAGCACACCTATCACTGGGATCGATGGAAGCGGGCTTCTTACGGCATTCTGGATCCTGCAATCAGGAATTAGAGGAAACACGGACGCATCAATGACGCGGAGGCGGTTCACACCATGGACGGCAAGGTCAGGATCGACGACGCCCTCCACGACATTCTTCGATAGACGGCATGTGCCGCAAGGGTCTGCAAAAGCCTTAGGACTCTTGAAGAGTCATCGTATTCCGCGGGGATGAAAACTTACGGTATCCTGTTTGCGATCTCTCCAAAATCTCCTTCTTCATTGCGTCAGGGTCATCCCGAGGTAGCGGCTTGGGATAGTCCTCAAGGATGATATCCTTGAATCCCTCTCCATTCATCAAAATGTCATCCACCCACAGGACACCCTCACGTAGAGCAACGATATCCGTATCATTTGCGAGGAAGTTCAAGTTGATGTGCGGCTTCTCAAGCGGGTCTGTTGTCTTGAGCTTCACCTCTCCCTTCTGTGTTGGGCGGAGTAGGTCCACAATCACAGTCAGGTAATCACCCTCCACCGGTTTGGGGATATGGTATTGGAAGGCGTCAGCAAAGACGGGCTTGTTGCGCGAGTCAGCTGGGCAAAAGCAAGTACTGTGCAAATTGCACTTACCACAAAGTCTATTTCAAAATGAGGCTGCCCACCGGGTCCGTATGGATCTTTACCGCCGAGCTGTTCCTTCAACTTACGGTATCCCTCATCCTTCTCGAGCCGCTCATCGATCCTCGGGAATGCAACCAACTCCAGCAAGCCGCTCCTGAGTGGCCCATCCTTTGCCGAACCGTAAGTTTTGACAGCCTCTTCATGCTTGGGTCCAGGGTGGATGATGTAGTTGTCAAGTCCGTATCCGTCCTTTAGTCGAAACACATGCGGCATGATGGGATGGTCCAAGAGGTTCTGGCCGACGTGCATAGAATCCACAACGGGCTTGATGCCCTTCTCCTTCAAATGCGAAGCTGGACCAATACCGGAGAGCATAAGGAGTTTCGGGGACTCAAAGACGCCGGCAGCAACAATCACCTCCCGCTTCGCCTTGATGGCGTGCGTCTTTCCATCGGGGCCTTGTACCAGAACCCCTGTCACGGTGTTGCCTTCGAGGATGAGCTTTTGGGTCTGACTCGAGTGCATCAGAGTTACGTTGGGCTTTCCGCGGATGAAGACATCACTGCCGGATCTCTTGCCGTTGTGGATTGAGGTTATGCAGGTGGTAAGCCCATGCATGGTTCCGCTGTAGACGTCCTCAGTCAGGCTGTGCCCTTTGCTCGTCCACGCTTTACGGAGGGCATCGCGAAAGGGGTGGAGCTGAGGAACCAGCTCGGCGTGCGCAACTTCGAGAGGGCCGGTTGTCCACATATCTTTCAAGCCCGTCTCGTAGAGGTTTCCCTCGTCGAAGTAGGTGGCGGGCTTGTGGAAGTAGTCGTAGCAGTTGTCCCAATTCCATGTGTCTCCACCGTAAGCTGCCCAGTCATCGAATGTTGCCTTGCTGCCTGGAACCCAGGTGTAGTAGTTCATCTGACTGCTACCTCCAAGAACCTTTCCTCTGGTGTTTGGCTTCTCAACGCGCTTGTAGTCTGGTCTGTCGATGAATGTGGATTCATAGCACCAGTCGTACTCACTCCCGCGGAGCTCAAATGCCCTGGCCGGGGTGTAAATCTTGTCGATGTCCTGCGGGTTGCCAACTCCTGCTTCAATGACCAGCACAGAGACGGTCTCTTTCTCCGCCAGCCTTCCGGCAACTGTGTTACCAGCGGTTCCTCCTGTTGCGAGCGTTAATTGAGGCTGAGACAGCGCAGTGAGAGTGCTCTACCTCCAACAACAATGAAGTCGTATGCCTCTGGCTTGTCATCTTCACTGGACAGGCTCGGGAGCCAATTGCGAATTTCTTTGAGCGTCTCCATATCGTTCGAGTGGTGTGAATACTGGGAGGTCGGTGCTTACACAAGAGGCTCTGGTGAGACATAACCGGAGCCCATATAATCTGCAGCAAAAGACATGTAGCCTCGCTTTGCAATATCCGTGCCCAATCGACTCAGTCGTGATTTCATATTCCCATCATTGGACACCCGAAGCATCAATGACACTGCCAAAAACAGCTGGACATAACCGTTGCTTTTCGGACCGTTTAGTCCCCACAAAACAGCTTGCACCTTGCCAATCCAATTTAACCGAGCTCACAAAAAAAAGGTTCATTTCAAGCGCAGCACGATATCATATCCTGCGTTCGTAGACTATGTGGATGAATGTACTCTGTGCGACAATACCGAAACAGGGCCGACGAACGCATTCTTCTGTTGCGCGATAACTAGGTAGTGCCGGGGCCGCATGCCTGAAAGCTGCAATAATGACAAAGCAGCAGCTCCTAAGAACCTTGCGGTGTATCAAGCTTTGCGAAGCTCAATGATCGCCTTGAGGCCATGCATGATTGCCGCAGCCACGTACCGCCTGGCCTTTAAATGACATCATTATGATACCTGCAGTGGTCGGAGATGTTACCGCGATCAACTCGAGTCGATCATAAAACGAATGTTAATGCTCGTTGGTAACGGACGTCTGCTATTCGAACGCAGGGGTTGACCCGCCACGTGGTGCAACGAGGTTTTTCGCTGCTAGCGTCGCTTTTGTCTTGCCGATGGAGGTTTCCTGCCCGCTGCAACAAAAGGACCCGCTCATATGACATCTCATTCTGGCTTGTTTCTTGATTTTCTTCAAGCGGGCGGTGTTGCGAGAGCAGACAGTTTTCAATCTGGCACAGTGCCGCTATTGCACTGAAGATAACCGAGACATATGCTTTACTAACGGCTTTCCTGGAGAGTTTCCTATCAGTGCCATTCTCATCCGCCATCCAGAAGCCGTATTTCCCGTAAAATACCACGGTATCGAGCCTCAACACAGCTTTCCGTTCATTGTCAACACTGCTGCTTCCGCTTCGACTGCGCTTCACGGAGCGCTTCTCGGACAGCCTCATATCGCCCCGCAGACCGCGGGACTAGGCCGAATTCGAAATACTCCGGCTGCGAATTGAAGCCCTTGGTGTAGTTGTACAAAGGTAGTGGCAATACGTTTCCAGCAGCGTCTTGTTTCTTACTCATGGTGCAAGCCCAGGCGATGCGGGCCGTCAGAATGTGTAGAGAGCGCTCCGCAATATGCTGACCAGGACAGATCCGGCGACCAAAGCCAAAACAGGTGAAATGGTGCAGGTTAGGATATTTTGTCAAGGGCTCTTTGAAAGTGGTCGGGAATGCGGGGTCCAGCCAGCGGTCGGGGCGGAAGCCGTCAGGGTCGGGATACAAGTCTGGATCGCGGTGGATGGCCCTATCAAACATAGGTCAGAGTGAGGTGAGAATCCATGCCGGTGTGACTCACCACTGATTGGGATGGAATATGGTGCCTTTCTTGAAGAAGTATCCATTGTACTCGTCATCTTTGGTCAGCTGGTGTGGAAACCCACCAGCTGTAACCGGGCGCCATCTCAGTACCTCTTTGATAACGGCGCGGACGGTCGGTAGGTTTGGCATATCGTCGAAGTCTGGTATTCGATCGCCTACTCGGGTGTCGATTTCATCTTGCATCCTCTTCTGCCACTCTGGGAAATGACACATTGCGAGGCAAAAAGACATCATAGCCGCCGCGGTAGTTCCACTGCCAGCTTCGAACAAGGTGCCAATTACATAAGCTCCCTCGTCATCAGACAGCTGGTAATCATCCTGGTTCTCGATGAAGGTGCGTGTGAAAGACTGTGTCGCAGAGCCGTTCTTCATATCCCTTTTCACATCATCCTGAAGCTTCCTGAACAGGCTGAGTTCCTCCTCGTGCAATCGTCGGCCCTCTTCCTTGAATGAAGCAATGATCTCTGGTAAAGCCATCAAGCTCGGGAACGAGTCGACCAGGTACGCCCCGGGTGATGCCACTCGTTCCAGATTGTGGTTGACTTGGATAATTCTTTTGACCTCGGGCTCTTCGCCCGTCTCGACCCATCTACCAAATCCAATCCGGAAGACAACGCCAGCAGCGTACGATTCCAACGCTCTGTCGTATTCCTGTGGCTTGTCCAGCAGGTGGACCAATAGCTTTCTTGATTCGTAGTCCTGGACTGTTTGATATGAATCAGCCGCAGAGGGCATGGTCAATTTGTGCATCAACTTGCGACCCCTGCGCCAACGGTCTGCAACAAATCAGTAATTATCACGCATTTAAACGTTTACATGTGACTTTACCGTCATATGGTTGAAGTAATGGCCTCATGTTTTGAGAAAGGATCCCGGATGCCATCGGTAAGAACTCGCGTGATGAGTACAAGGATCCTCGTTCGCGTAAAAGGTCGATTGCAATTTGCTCTTTGGAAATGACAATGTGTTGCCGGCCCGCAAGGTTTAGGCGGAAGATGGGCCCGTACTCATCAGCCCATTCTTTGTATCGGAGCCAGGTGTGATAAGGTGGAATCTGAAATAGATTTCCAAGCAGAGGTACCCCTTTCCGTCCTTAATTAGCACGTTTGTGGGCTATTGAAAAGAAAATTACTTGCCTTGCGGCCCCGGCAGAGACTTTTGGCCTTGTTTTTGCCTCGTTAGATGCTGTCTCAGCCACACAACCGAGGAGAACAGAACGATTGCGAGTATTGCGGACCACACCAAAAACATCCTGAGTAGTTTACCACAGCAACAGCAGAAACAACGGACCGGTGTTTCGGACGTCTGTGGAAGCTTGATCGTCTTTTGTATACTTGGGCGGGGTGCTCGGATATGTGGGGAACTTCGCGGGGTAGGCGCAGTAAGGACGGTAAAAGCTTCGGGATTACCCTTCTATCATGGACCTCTGCAAAGTCTAAACAAGCATTGTATGATGAATCAAAAGAGATTGCGGAACAGTTAGCGTGTTAAATAACTAGCTTAGTATATTAGGTCTCTATCCACGTGGGAATGTGGGCGGCTCAAGTTCCGCGGAACTTCCGCGGCTGCTCGGTTTGAGTCTGATCGTATGCCTCTGTCCAACGGAAAACCCCCTACCATGTACCTTCCCTGCGCATTACAGAAGACTCCAGACCCAATCTGAGATTTTTCTCATCAGTCTCAGTCTGAGAGCTAGCCAATTTAGAACTACTATTATGAAGTTTATTAAGGAGTAACTCGACGAAATCGCTCAATCACCAAGGAGACTATCCTCAAGTATCGTTGTAAGAATTCCTCTTCCTAGCCACCTCTAGCCTTTATGAGGGGTAGAGGCTTGCGGGGCACAGCGAGCCAGAAGCAGGGGTGGGACCCAGGTTGGAGCAAGACGCCTTCGCAAAGTTGCCAACGAAGTAGCATTTATCCCAGACACCTAAAAAGAGGTTTTTCAGTTTTTGGTACCAAATGGTAAAAGGGGGGTCCTCACCATCAGCGCCGCATTCCTTCGACCCCGAGGGGCAGTCCCTGACGATAGGCAGCTTGATCTCGAGGTTGCCTCCGTAGCCGCTGCGGCAGAGCTTGTTACCGCTGTTGCTGAGCTCAGTCCACCTGCCCCTGCCCTTGACGACACCGATCCAGGGCTTGAACGTGGCAACACAAGGGTGGAGCTCGCTGCAGGTGGCGGTGTAGCCGGTGGCAATAGCGTTACCCCAAGTGTAAGCGAAGCCGACCTTGACACCGAGCTTCTCAAGAAAGCCAGCATCCAATTTCTGGGTGTCGTTAGAATCTACGGGTGGGCCTCGAGGAAGGGGGGCTTACGAAGCTGGGATCAATGGAGCCGCTGACTTGCCAAGAGTAACTGGCAGTATACGTCTTTGAAATGGTACCCGGACCACACAGGGGGGAAGACATGGACCTCAGGTTGCCATAAAACTTGTTCCAGTTGGAGTCAGCCAGCGAATAAGTGCGGTGAGTGCCGCACGCGCACGGGTTAGCACAATCGCGCTTGTTGAGCGGCCTGGGACTGGTCAGTAGATGTTTCTCGGCCGGGAATACTGCCACTCACTTGGGCTTCTGGCCGGTCAGAGCCTCATAGAGCTCCTCAGAAATCTCGAGACCTTCTTCGGGGATATCGTAGATGAGGTCGCCATCGTCATCCACAAGAGTCAGGTTGGCAAGCTCGGGAATGGGAATGAGGTCACCGAGGTAACCACCGTCAATCTCGAGAGCTCCCTCCAGGAAGTCGGAGATGTTCAGTTGAACCTCAATAACATCGGTCTGGTTGATGAAGGGGGCAGGGGCAGCATAGCTCTGCGCAAGCAGGCCGGAAAGGATAACAAGAGCGGCGGAGGCAATCATTATGACTAGACTGTAGCCGGGAGCAGTTCGTTGTCTGGTGCTGATACGCAAGGTAGAGCGCGGTATCTCAGTGTAAATACATTTTCAGACAGACCACTGACTCGGCGGCAGTGGTGTTGGTGTTCGGTCATCTTGTGATACGGTCTTCGTTCGACTCGTGTTAAGATCCACTAACTGTAGCAGAAGCTCCAAATCATCGGCTGATGGGAGAACCCTACACGGATGGAGTTCGAATGACGAATAGTTCCGCAGGTCAAATCAGTGGCTCGACTTACCCAAGGCAGTACGAAAGGGGCTTCCATCGCATCAGCGGGCCGAACGTCCACCTGTAACACGACCTTGTGCTGCGTGCTGGAATTGTGAGAGGTCGAGGTCGGTTTCGTATTTTGAGCTTTGACGAATCCCGAACAGCATCCGCCGAGCCTGAGGAAATGGCGACAAGCGTCAAACGCTTGGCACCTTTTCCATGGCATTCGCCTTTTTAGCACCCTCGTGATTTCTCCTTGCCGTATTCGGGGTAGTGCAAACTCACCGATATAGGTATGAAGCACGGTCGTTGGGCGCCTGAACACCCTGCCATCGCCTCACGGAAGCTTAAATGGAAGAAGCCGTGCACACCTGCACTGACCACACCACGGGGTTGAATCCTGAGCTCTGATTGGCGCCTTGGCAGATGTAAAAGGCCGTATTTGTTTCTTTGCCAAAGCTTTTGCGGCCTTGTGTTCCAGAAGATCTATCGGATGGAATACCCTGCTTGATCCTTGAAGGATCTTGTCGTATAGCTCGGCCCGACTTTGTGACAACTGGATTGTAAACAGCCGCGTCAGATCTCGGGCCGATCGAATCGTCACTCTTGGTGTAGTCATGGTAGGGAGTGTTGTTTTTCCGTCTCTCGACCCATAGTTCCAGAAAAGTAATGGCTAATGCCTTCAAAGAGTCATACTGAAAAAGGCTTGATTTTGTAATCGACTTCGCTGCAGCTCTGGATGCACTGCGAAGTGTTGGCTAAGTAATGACCTCTCAGCTTCTAGGAGACGTGTCTTTCTCTTGTATGAGCTGACTTCCCTCGCGGAGGAGCTACCCTTCATAGGATCCAGGGGCAAGTCAAGTCTAGTTGAGCAAGGTGGTTGTTGGAGTGAACATGAATTACGCTAGATTTGTATTTTTGGGTGATGAGTGCGTAGTAGTACATGAAGCTCCCTTCTGATTACCCCCCAGTGAACGCGTGCGAACTCTGTCCAATCTTTACACAATGTCTTTCAATCACAGTGAACTTTCTGGGCAACCGACCCGCCTTTGTACATGAACTTAGAATCCGTTGGGGGATCCGGAACTCGTCCCATCCACTCCCTCAACCGCCAAAACCGAATTCCGCAGTAGCATTTCGGATTCAGGTTGTTTTCGTCATTGCAATTGTCGCACCAGTACGATTCGTACTGGGCACCCTGACCCAGGCGGTTTTGGTTGTTCTTGCTGTACTGCTCGTACCACGGGACGAGAGCTTCGCATTTTGCTTGAAGGCCGGCGTCGTTGTAGCCCTTGCAGGCATAGTCGGTGGTCTGAAGAGTGGCGAGGAATTGCTGGCAACCATACGCAACTCCCACGAAGAGGAGAGGAATGAACGAGGAGCCTTTCATGATATGCTTTTTTGGTGAGGCTCCAGGAACAGGAAGTGGACGGAGAGATTGTTTGCCTGATAGCTAAGATCATCGCCAGTGTTGTTACTTTATTCACATGCCACAGCAGCGAGGGAGTCATGATACCGTCCCAAACCGTGGATCCGAAATGAGACCGAGCAAACTCGATGATGGTTCAGGAAGGGTAAGTGAGATGGGGGCTGAACTCATATTGCTGCGGAAACTTCCAGGTGCCTACCTTCCCTGGAGGGTTCCTCGAACTTTGTAGATCCCGCACTTTACACGATTCATGGATGTAAATACATCGGGATGAGACCTTCGTGCTCATATTCTCCACATGCTGCACGGGAACATGCACAGAAAACTGATCTCATGTTGGCCCCGATCTAATTCCTTTCCAGTCCGACAAGCTATGGCAAAGATCTGGAGCGATCCTTCGCTTCGGACGGAAGTTGCCGGATGATTAGCAACTCTGAGCACCTGTCTGGAGTGATTTTTTTTTTTCGGAGCACAGTCAGCAATTCTGTATGCTAAACCATCCAAACAGTGAATGATAACTGCCTGCTTTCCGCAGCAGCTTCCATTGTCACTGGTGCTGATGGCAAGACATGAGATCTATTGAGGAATGAGATTGAAGAGGAAGCTACATATACGAGCGTAATTGGCTATTAAAGGCCGCGTCAACTGAGCCTTCCGCTAAACGAAGTCGATCAGCAACACCTTCTCAGGTCACTCCTGTACCTATCTTCTCGGAGTTCCCAGACCGGTCAGAAAGGGCACGTTCGCGATCGGATGTCGTTGCCGGGGAGACAGCGCCGCAATGCCTCGTGCGGCTGCTAGCATGACTCGAGCATCTATTTAAGCATGAGACAGCCAATTCGGGAGTCTGTGCACTACACCCTGTGACGATCCTGCAACGGCCAGCTTGCACAGACATTCCTTAAAAAACGCCACTTGAACGTACGGTAGCCTATAGCATGCGCACGTGGTTGGAAGAATCCGTACCTTTCCATGGAGGCAGATACGGCATCATGTTTGCAGGGCAGTGACACCACTAACCCGTCTACTACCTGAGATGAACCCGCTTTTCTCTTTTGAACATGTGTCATTGCTTGCAGTGCGCAAGCGAACTCAATCACCGGGTACGTTCCTTGCGGAAACTCAAGTGCTCCAGGGCATTCACAAGCGGGTTGCAATGATACGGTTGTTCGGGTGTTCCTCAGCCGCAGGTGTAGAACATCCCCATCGGCGGTAGTATTGATTCTGGTCCTCATTTAGCGCTGGGATTTGGGGCAATCAGTGATACGTAAAGATACGAATCAATTTACACCAGCGGACATGAGCGGGTTAAATGTGAAGCATGCATGAGATCACATGATTTGAGGTCTGGTGGCATTAATCCGAAGTTACGGTCGCTTGATACCTTAGACGTGGTACCTCCCCAAATCCTACGGTTGCTTGCTACTCTGAAGTATTGTTCACGCATCTCTCGTGGAAATCTTCCTTCCCCGACCATGGCATTTCCATACTTTGTCTCACACGCCTCAATGGAAATAATCGCTTAGAAGATTTAGTGATTACACTAGAGATTGTGGGAGGACTAGGATATCTCACGATTTAGTCGCAATCAATGTTCTTGTGATCGATCTTGCCGAAAACATCTCCGTTCTTGTCGTAGGACCAGATATCGTTTTCAAGGTATGGAACCGTCGTTCCCATCCACTCCCTGTAACGCCAGAATGTGATGCGGCAGTAGCATTTGGGATTCTTTGTATCGCAAGTGTCGCAAGACGTGGTTCCGGAAATATCGTGGCCGAGACGAGCACCGTTGGCCCGGCTGTACTCGATGTAGTCGTACGTCAAATCGAGGCAAGTGTTGCGCCAATGGCCAGCGTCAAGCTCGCATGCGTCTGCTTTGGAGATGAACCCCACTTTCCACTGCTGGCAACCGTAGGCAAAGCCGAAAAGGTTGCAAAGAAGGACGACTGGAAGAAAGGATTGCATAATGGGCAAGGATTTGGGAGGAAAGAAGCTGTCCACCGGAGCGATGAGAAAGGATGACATTTGTGTATATATGTGCGTCACTATTCCTGGCTGAGCGGAGCGCTGGTGCCACTCAGTCTTGAATCGGGTGACATGGGATACGGCCTCTTTTCGGGCTTCAACCTCGTGTTGGAGCCACACATGTCGCACTATCCACCCATAATCGTCCGAGCTGATACAAGTGCTGGAGAATAAATGACTGATCCGTTGGTCATTGCTCGCCTTCGTGGCCGATTATTCAACATCTAGCCGTTTCAGAATGGCTCGCGTCATGGGGGGAATGACATGGAGATTTTTGAACTTCATGTGATATTGATCAGAGATGCTGGAGTACTCTTGAGTTTACAGTAACTGTAAATGCCTTGGTGGTAGACAGGTAATGACGGATGAAGATGAGGCCCTTTTTCTTCTTTTTTAGACTTCCGAGTTATTCGGTGTATATCGCAATGAAAGAATCTAGGGGACGTGGTTTATATTGTGATTAATGATATTTGCATTGGCTGCCCAACAAAATAGCCCTGCCCGTCCGAGGATTCCACCAAACATTTCCCAATATGGACTACCATATCACCATTTGATTACCTAGTCGCAATCAATGTTCTTGTGGCCCTGGAGAAGTCAACACCAAAGTCGCCACCTTTGGTTGAAGGTGATACTCACAGTGTCGTACCAGCCATTCAGTCCGTTATCCGGGTCAACCCGCTCCCAGCCCGAGGGCATTTTCGGCCATGCTGAGGAACCAGGCTCGTACATCCACTCTCTGAAGCGCCAGGCGCGCACTGTGCAGGTGCACCACATCTTGCCACTGTCCTCACAGCTGTTGCAAACGTTGTCCGCAGTGAATGCTCCTCCCCAGACCTTCTCATGGGATAAACTGTAGTCCCGCATGTTGCCCTGGATCTTCCAGCAATCACCGTCAATGACGGACTTCTGCGTCTTGCACGGGTAGTATTTGTACCACTCCATGTACTTTTGGGTGCAGGCTTCCGCAATAGGAGAGTAAAGAGCGAGTGTAAAAGCCACGAGGAGAGCGAGGCCCTTCATGGTGTTGGTGTTGAGGTGCAAAGAGAGCCTGACGGAAGCTTTGGCAGTGCGAAGGGAGTGAGATCTGTTCGCGCTTGATGCTTTATAAAATGGTGTCGGCCAAGAATGCCGTACCAAGTCATGCCAACGTGAGATCCACGATTCGTCTACATGGAAGGGAAAAGGCCAAGGCGAAGTTGTCCTGTGCTCTTACAAGGCACACAGTATGTCCACCTTGTTCCGAACGATCCTTCCGCTGAATTACGCCGAACACGGCACCGAACTTAAAACAGACATGAAAATGGACAGTGGGTCTTGAGCGGGCCCCGGCATGCATCCTTGCCTTGACCGCCTCACGGTATCACCCGAGACCAGGAAGATCCGGGTTTCGAAATATTCAATAATGGTGCTCTTCCAGCCCTCGTCCTCCCGAGCATCACATATTTCGTGCCGGCAGAGCAACGTCTGCAGCTTCCCGACAGCTCGGGGACGTAGGTTTGCCGTTCGATAAGTTGGCATGTAGAACTCAAATGCTCGACGGCAATTAACTATGTTTCTCCATTGAAAGAATATGGCACTCAGGCTTTGCAGAATCTTGAATGAGAACTTTATGATTATAGAAAGCTACGAATCCGCCTTTTACATGCCTCCACCAAGTCGATAAATTTCAGCCTCGTTGCAGTGTTCCCGAAAACAAGAAGTGGCTAAAATTTTATTAGCTACCGGCTGAGTAGAAGGGCAAATTCACAAACCTTTAGTCACAATTGACGGTGCCTGGACCGAAAACGCGGTCGTGGAGCTTCCAACCGTCGAAGCTGGGCAGCGAGCGGTGCTCCATATCGGTTTGCCACTCACGATACCTCCAGGCAACAACGTTGCATTGGTAGAAAATGCAGTTAGGGCTGTCGTCGGGGAGGGTGCCGCCGGCAATGACGAGCTCAGCAGTGATGTCTCTGCCAAGTTGATTGTGGGTCTGGTCACTGAGCTCCACAAAGGGCTGGCGGAACGTTGCGCATTCCCTCGCAGCACGCTCCTTAATAGACGGTTGGAGGCCTTCGTTGCAGTTGGCGTATTCTTTGTAGTAGATGTAGTATCTCTGCTTGCAGGCAAGAGAAAGGGTAAAGAAGGAAAAGAAGGCGGCAAGCCACAAGGGGAGGGTGCAAAAACGCATTTTTGATTCCGGAGAGAGTGAAGATTCGACGCTGCCTGAATTGACTGAGGGTACAGGAGATAATAAGAGATGTCAACAGTGCATGTTCCCAAACCAGAGGACCCGTGCTTTCCGCCGTGGACGTTGATGGATTTGCGCAAGAGTCATGTTGTGTCATGAAAAATGTCCATGACTAGGTGACGTGCTGCACGTGTGAAGGTGTGAGGCTCAAGTGATCCCAAGTAGTCCGGTAGAGTCTCGACATAGGCTGCATCGCATGCCGTATTCTGGAATGACCTGCGGAAAGTAGATGAGGGTTCGGCCCGACATGCAGGGGTTAACTTCTGTAAGGCGCTCGGGAGCGCTTGCCGGGAATGGCATGCCGAAATGCTGCATGGGTGATGCTTGTGGCGAGTCAGTTTCTTGAGTGTAGTCTGTGCTGACATCCATCACCGTGCATTGCGGTGTTAAGTAAATCTTGGCCCGCTTGTATGACTTTGACAAATTTTGATAGCACCAATAAGAGCGGGCAGACATAACGCGTGGGCTACTCTGTGTGGCGGAAGTCATGAGGCCAAATATGAGGTGGAATTCCTGTGCAGCCTCCAGCAGAAGCGCTCGTGCAGACATTGCGCGCCAGCTCATGTCTTCGCGTGGAAGAGGGCTTTACAAAAGCCACTCAACCTTCTACAACATCTGTTCGTTTGATGTTTTGACCGTCGCCATTCATGGTGTAGACTGGAGGAGTCTGCTGACGTTTAACAATCTCCTGAGCACTTCCGGTGGTTTGAGAAGCAGTCTACTGGCTTCTCCGGAGACATGCGCATGCCGAATGTTTCACCCTACTAACGTGGAGTGCGGCAAGCAATTAACCCCTTCTAATGCCGTTGCATCCTGTTTCTCGGAGCGGCTGATTTTTGTGTTCGCTAACTGGTAACACTATTCCTACCCGACGGAATCATTCATCCACAGTCTTCGGGCACTATTTGGTATCTTCAAATATCTGACTGACCACTTGCAAGAAGATTAGGGGACGCATAGCCAAGCTATTACGTTTAAGCAAGCTTCCCGCTACATATAGAATGATTTGAGCGCTATATACTTGCATCCGCGTCCGGAAATCCTGTTACCAACTAAACGAAATATCTTGATCGTTCGCCGGAGTTCCGAGCTCAAAAAAAATTGTTTTTGGGAGGAGGCATCAATCCTGCCCAGCTCTAAGCTCGGCTATATAGTTTCTGTGCAGAGGGGGTTCCTGCGCACCCCCACCAAAACTTGCTACTGTACAAAAAATCCCCAAAACTTAATAATCTACAGAGATAATTGCCACCTATTACACATAGATTCGAGAGTTACAGCAGCTGCAGCTGCTGTAGCAGCTTCTTCCTTAATATTCCTGCTCTGCTGAGCCTGCTTAGCTGCTGATTGATTGATTGTACTCGTGATATTCTCAATGTCTACAAATCGTTGATTGGGGTCTATCTGGATGCGTTTACGAGGCTTCTTCGACTAAGTAATACTAAGTTGGTGTTTTAACCTAGAATTCTCTGCCTCGAGCGCTGCAGCCCTTGTGTTTGCAGCTGAAAGCGCCTTGCCTGCTTTCTGGAACACCAACCCAGTCCTACGCGTGACTTTCTCTGACTTTTGAAGCTGCTGCTGAGCGTAATAGAAATCGTGAGGCTTCTGGGGCGTCCTAAAGAAGCTCTCCGTAGGCGAATGAGGTCGGATCTGGGTCGGAGGCGTGATGGGCCTGTGAGAGATTTGTGACGATTGTAATACGTGGTCAATGTTAAATGGGCATAGGCCAGCAGCTCGCCAGCCTGCTCGAATTACTTATTCTGTAAGGCCTTCCTGCCTAGCGTGCTCGTAGCAGGTAATAAAGCGTTCCTTCTTAACAGGTGCTGCATCGTCTAGCGTAGAGAGCTCGAGAATTCGACGACGGTATTTTGACTTAGCGACTGAGAAGCCTGCGAGATCTAGAGGCTGCAGGACGTGTGTGGAATAAGGAGGTAGAAAGAGGAGGTGGATCTAATGCTGTTTGCAGGTCCATAGGAAATCTATGCTAATATGGCTGCCGTGGCCGTCAAGAATTAACAGCCGTGGTCGAACTGGAGTCGTAGAAGTCTCAGGAATGAATACGCGCCGTAGCCACTCGCAGCTAATCTCATTTGAAGTCCAGCCATTCTCAGACGTAGTATAGAGCCAATCTAGGATAGGTTCAGCTGGGAACCAGGTGGTCTGTAGAGACTAGCCTTTGAAGATAGCCACACACCGGAGCTTCTTGCCAGTCGCCGAAACATACTTAATTATTTAGACCCATTCGCGATTCTCTGGACTTTTGATATAAGTCTTCTTTTTAGATAAGCTGGCGAGGACCAGGGTGTTCGTACATACGCCTAGCGCTACTCCAGTCTCATCCATGTTGTGTATATCCTCCAGCCGAATGTTGAGCCTCTGTCTCGTACGCTCGAAGAGCTCTAGGAACGCGCGCACCTAAGCTGGTGTAGCAGCTTCAGCTCTAGGAGCTTCAAGCTTTCTACCAACAACAGAGGCGACGCGAGGATTGCGCTTCATAAAGTGTAGGAGCCAGAGCTTGCCAACAGGTTGCTGGTCGCCGTTCATCCGTAGAATTCGATTCGCCATTTCTCGAGCTCGAGCGTGTGAGGGAGGGCAGCCGCGCGCGTCTTCTTCGAGTATCCATTCAACGAGAAAGTCTTCTTGCTGAGGGCTTAATCGCTGCTGGTGTTGATGGCTGATCGCGCTGTTTAACGCGCCATTCATGCGATTCCGAAGCGTGGATTTAGGGATACCGTACGCCTTAGCAGCAGCTCTTTTGCTAGGGTACGCGCCTGCGCAATAATCAGAGATAGCTAGCTCAATAGCCCGCTCTCGAGGATCCATAGTAAATTATGTGGTGTTGTAGGAAATCGCGATAGTTTGATTGTTACGCGTTGTGGTGGGGGTGCGCAGGAACCCCCTCTGCGCAGAAACTATATAGCCGAGCTTAGAACTAAAATTCTCCCTTTGCCCCACGGTACAAACAACCTTCCACATTTATGGGCAACTGTTATAACTTGCGCAAAGGGAATCTGTGAGGAAGGAAGCGGAATGTGCATGGTGCGTTCTCATCCCGGGAGAAAAAAAATTGCAGGAGAATTAAGAAAGTATGGGTCCAGGTCGACTGCTGAAAGACTGAGGCGAGATCCATGATCGGTCTGTCTGTTTTCTATTTTTGGTCTGTCTTTGGATGGCCTATATCACCCCATGGTCCCAAATGGATAAGTTTTGCACTGACGACGTGCGGAAAGTTGAGCTGAAGTCGAAATGGTGTGAAATATGAGCATGCGTTTACTCTCATTGCCGTTGCAGATGTTGCAGGCCCTGAATTTTTCGGCTTCTTCGTGGGATATAACTCTTGGTGCCTCTGCCCCTCGCCGCTTGCTATGACTACGGACTGATAAGTACATGAGGCTGGTACGGTTCAATATTGCAGCAAGGAGAATACGAAAGTGAATGGCCAATCAGGCTCTCGTTGTGGATAGTGCATGGATCCATGGGCTATTTTTGGACTCATTGCCTTCCCGAAACGGTCCCGCTCCCGGGGCTCCGCGAAGAACTGGCGGCCACATCGAGCAAATTTGCCGATACCACAGCGGGGCAGAAATCCTGCGTGGCGCCATTGCAAGACAGCGTGGTCTGGCTCTGCTGCCTGGAGAGATGGTGTAGCTTTTTTAGCATCCAAAAGTTTTTACTTTCCGCAGAACTTTCCGGTGCAGAAGTTCCTCATCGTTTGCCCGCACAATGTTCAGCCTCGGTTCAAAATTTCCCACTCTCCTGCTGATCCTTGGCACCCTCACAGAGGCACAACAATGCTACAAGCCCAAGCATGACTCGAAGGCGGACCCCAACTTGCAGCCATGCAGGAACTTTCCCGTCTACCATCCTCATCTTTCCTGCTGCCCCGCAGACGCAATCTGCCTCGACAACGGGTTGTGTCTGACACCATCAAACAATTCGTTAGAGATCTTGCAGTACCGCGGATGCACGTGGTATTGGGGTGTTGGACAAGCCTGCCCCGGCGCCGAGTATTGCAGGTTGAAGAGTAGGTTTTCATTCTGCTTAGGGGCCGACACGCTGACGCCCAGTGAAGATGCACCAGGTTACCAGTACCCCGTAGGCAGCGTATTCAACATCATTCCATGCTCGTCCGGAAAGTACTGTTGCTCGGTCGATGAAGTATCCAACGACTGCTGCGCGAACGAAGAAGACACATTCGAAGTCAGCTGGGGCCCCATCCGCGACTCTACCACCACCAGTTACTCCACGTGGACGTACACCACCACGGCCTACGAGACCACCACCGAGACAGTATGTCCGGCGACTACAGAGACGCTCTCTTATACAACGCACATTGCAAACCCCACGCCGGGTGCGAGGTTCGTTGCATAGGGCTGCAGCTAGCTGAGGTGGACGAGGTTTCAATTTGGCAGCGTCAGAGAATTCTCAGAAATTGCTGGTCAGACCGCGGGTGTAATGATTTGTCTTCAAGGGGCTTAATGATATGTGTAAGTAAATGGATATTCTTGTAATTGCAAAAGAAATATAGCATGCAATGCCGATTCCGAATTGAAGAACTTGCACACTTCTTCCGCAAGCCCCAGAACCTCCGCACGTCGCAGTTACCCGGAGCTACTTGGCGACGTACCTTTCTGGACTGATTGTTCGTCAACGTCTTCAGGCCGGAGTGCGCCAATTGTTCAAGCTGCAAAATATTGATCGTGGGAGGGAATAAGACCCCAAAAGGCTCATTGATTACCTCCGGCTACACTTCTTCCTGCTCAAGTGCTCTAAACTTGCCCGTACCGCCCACCTCTGCCTCGCTCCAATCCTTTTGCCGATTTTTGATGTATGAATACGTTGCTTTTGTTGTTTGCGTCGAGATACTCAAGAGAAGCCCGCGTGGAACCCAAAGTCCTCTTTTGCTGCACGCTGTTAAGCTCGCAAGTCACCCTTTTTCAGTCTTGCCTCTTTGTAGGCGGCTGAATTGGCTTCCTTCCGTACATAGTTACATTCCACAGCCCTCAGCGCTTCGGGATTGTGAATTTTGAGCTATGCTTTTCGTGAATTAGCGTTGGCCGAGCAGCTTCGCAGTGGCCTGTGGGACTGTTATATCCGTAACAAATGTGCAGCGGCATTGATGCTTTGCGAACACGGTTCTTATCCTTATCTCTTCACATTGAGGGATAATTCTTGGCTTGGTGTCGAAAACTAGTGGTCCTGGCCCAGCCTTTAGTTCCTTGAACGGTAATGATATTGCCTGCAGCGTCTGGGGGCCTCCTTTATTGCCATCCTCCAGAGCCTCGGGCAGATCCTCAATATTGCTCAGCAATTTCAAAGTAACTCCCTATGTTCTCTCAACGAGTGCGATCTTGGGGCTACCAAAGTAAGTGGAGGACTGGCCGTTGGACATACAGCCGACGGAAGGTCCGGGGACTCAGGAGTGTCCTCATTTGGCGCTTAATCTCCGAAAACAAAACTTATTAGCAGATGGCTCGTTACTAAACTTTTCTTCCTTCATCGCTTTACGTAGGGCGAGGGCTACTATCATTGTGGGGTAGAAGGGGAAGAGTCAACATAGAGAGATCATCGGCGCTGAAACTCATACCAGCTGCATGCTTTATTGCTGCACCGGCATCCCTCCGTGCTGTCTTTATCAGCCGCAAAAGCTAAACAAAAGTATGCTTCCCACTACTTTCGGTGGGTTTGCCGTCGGAGAGAGCTGTGGCAGGGTCAGTTGAAAGTGGATTGACAATGAAAAGGTCCTCTTCCTCCCGAACCACGTGCTGTCCATTATGTATTGTTGGATGCGCCGGCACTAGATATATTCAGAGGGATGAGACTTGAGAAAAGGCATGAGACTAACTCTTACCTCAAAGTGGGGGAGGATTGGCTGCAGCTGTAATGACTGCAGACTCAGCAGAAGAATAAGCAACGCCAAGCTGAACGTAAGATGGGCCTTACTGGTGAAGTGCCAGAGAGTTGATTCCGCGCATTTCTCTTTTGGAAGCTCATATTGCCTGAAATGATAAGTAGCGGATGTATGGTTTCTGGATCTTGTGCCTGCAATTTAATGAGGGAAAAGCTTCTGCGGCCGGCCCACGGGGGAACGGGCTGTTTTTGCTATCTGGAACCAGAATATTGGACTTGACCGGGTCGCTAGCATAACTGTGCGCATACATGTCCGACCAGGGGGTAAAGCTTCAATGCAGACATTTGATGCCCGTGGCGGAATCGATTAACATGCAAGTATCCATAAGAACTCTTTGCATTTGACCGCCAAGTTCTAAGGGCAAAACTTGCCGCAATGCTGACATGGACACCGCTTTTGGCCCTCCAGACAGCAATAATGCCGCCAGGACGATAGATTTCCAATAATTTGTAAAAAGAATCATCTGCAGAAATACTTCCCGCAAAGCTCAGATAGTGTACCAGCTGTCGGGCGCGCAAACGAATGGAATTGTTTCGGAACCGGACTAGGGCACTCACGCAGGTGGTTTGTGACACCCTTTACTTAAAACTTGCTTGATACGCTTTGGCCTGAATGTACTAGCACGATGCTTTTCCCGGGCCACAGACTCTTAACGTTCGTCGCTATCTCGACACCCACCGCTTACCCTCTTACTACAACTATATTCTTTGCATCCTTGATCTTTTCACACACACACTTTAACGCAGCTATCTCCTCCTCTTTCCCATCAACGCCTAGTCTACTCGGCGGATTCGCATTCGGCCCTGTCGCTTATACTAACTAATTATGCCGCACTTCCTCCCCACTCTTAGTACGGTAGCCTTCCTCTTTACCCTCGTCATCGCATCACGCTTCCACAAGATATTGCCAGGAGGTGCGCGACGTAGGTGAGGGCCGTATGGTATGAACGTGGCCCTTCTCGACAGAGAATCTAAGAAACGCCTAGGTAAAGTGGAGGTGGAGTGCGGCTGGATCACCACCACTCGGTGCGTTGGCGGGATGGAGGTTGAACAAAGGTGAGCAGTGTGGTGGCCGGCGAAGGACGAGCCGACGATGACGACGTTGCAGATCGAGGAGGGTTTAGTGAGAGGCTTGTAGAAGAGAACGTTGGGGCGAGCGGAGATGGTTCGGGTGAAGTTGTCGAGGAAGAGAGATGGGGTATATATGATGATGCTAATGAAGAGGTGGCTTTTTTTAAGCAGGGAAGACAAGGTGTAGGCGAGATGAGGGGTGTGTCTAGGACTTCGCTGCCAGGTGGATTGACGGAGAAGCAGATTGCTAGAAGGAAATTGTCTAGATAAAAAGAAAAATAAGACTATAAGGCAATTACTGTAAATGGTATAGAGATATTAGAATTAAAGGATTAGCAAGTAAGTGCGGGAGCGCCGACGCCTCCTTGTGTTTCTAGGCTTTGGTGCCTGGTCTCGGTTTTCCGGGTCTCGGCATTCTATCTCGGCTCAGGAGAGCTTATTGGGTGTAGGCTTCGGTTGCCGCTCTAAAGCCGCTGTCTTAGCCGAAGTGAGCTGTATGATTCTGTTTGTTCTCTTTTGGTCGATTATGACATCTCCCGTTATACGTGGACTATATTTGGCCGTGTTCTATCTGGAAGTCACGATCTCATTGGGCCGAATGTTGGTGCGCTGCCGAGCGTAGTGCGTTCTGGCCAACTACTCTAGCCGTTTGGAGAATGAGGGATTAAGTTATGGGAGTGTGATGCTATGGCCGAATACCGGTTCCGAGTCCGATCCGCGATCGTATACCATGGCGACCAAACGCGGAAGCCGGCTTCGAACCTTTCCGACGATGATATGGGTGAACCAGGATATTAGTGTACATAAAAAGATGTGCTTAGCGTTAGCTCATCCCTATGAACGGTGGAGGCCGACGGGGTGTATGAATCTTCATCGTCATTATCATCATTATCTTGACATGGATGTTCATCTTCATCACTTTCCCGCTGGTGTTGTCACTATATCATAGGATGACGTACCTAGTAGCTATTATGCTTCTCCAGTAGCTGTGACTGCTGTATTTCCACGCTGCACACTACCTTTACAGCGTACGCCGAGTCCGGCGCAGCGAAGTGGTCCGAGACCAAGGGAATGAAGGGCCGAGCGAAGTTACTCGCTCTCTATGTGCGACTTGGCAGTCAGCGAGCACGTGACTCGACGAGGTCAACAAGCGCATATAATATCCGTATAACGGTCTGATAATCTTACATGTCGTCGTCCGAACTACCTTGTGACTCCTGTGAGGTAGCTCTTCCTTAGGTGAGTGCGACTTTGTATCAGAGCGGGGAAGTTGAAGCATGTGACGAGCGTGATGTGTGAAACGTGCTGATGACCAGCGAGAGGGAAGAAGAGGAGGAAGAAAGGATGACGGAGGTGGGAAGAGGCCGTATTTCTGAGAATGCGGAGCTACTCGCGCTGGGGCCCAACGACTGAACTCGGATAAGCGATCGCGTCCTGCTCTGGCCTGCCCAGACCTCAACTTCAGCCAGTATCGTTGTACAGCGGCAGCGTACCGCATCCGGCCCGAATACGAGTCACCGCCTTCCGTCCAATCACCTGGCTCATTCGACCACGAGTGGATGCCTAACCGTCCTCGGCCTCGGCCCAGCTGGTGCTATTGTAAGTGAGACCCCCTATACCAAGCAGAGCACTGACCACGGTAGCTGAGCTCGCTGACAGAGGAGTTAGTAGTGCATCTACAATGAGCGTGTATCGGCAACCCTGCCTCCGACAGCTGCACCTGTGCGCCACAATAGACTCCATACCCTTCCTCTCAAGGGCAAGGCTCGCCTTATGCTGTGAGGCATCGGTAGGCGTCAATGGAAGGAGCCGAGCATGAGACGCGTCGTCATAAAGCAATGGCTATACTTGCATTCATGTTTTCACGTTTGCAGAGAGGCCTGCGTGACTTTGTGACGCCTGGATGCCCCAACTCTCAGGGGCATGTTACAGATGCGAGAATCGACAGTCGATCAGACTTCATGTGGGTAACTCCTAGGCACACGACTGCTCGGGTAGACAGCTGCTAAATCACATCACGAGGAAGCTAATGAGACCCAAACAATTGGCCCGGGAATGGATGCATATGTCGAGTAACACAGTGCTGCAAGACCCACTCGGAACTTCCAGGATGCTTCTTATCCGTCCGGCCGCCTTGTTCTGCCATGCCGGATGAGCATTGCCAGCCGTCATAACTAAGGCCACCGTATGGTCCCGAGCGACTCCGACAAGAGAGAAGCCAAAATATAAACCGATGGGCTCACCACTTTCTCTAGACTTCAGGTTCAGCAGCCACACCTCGAGCCGTCTGTGAGCAGCCATTATGGAGACCACCACTCCGCTCTCTACCCACCCGCTTTCTACCTACATTGCCTCAGCCATCTTCACAGCGGTCGTATTAATCGTGGTTGGCTTCTGGTCTAGTACGGAGAAACCTTTCAAAGGCTTAGAGCTAGCTCTCGGCCCGAAGGATGGCGTCTCTTCCAGCGATGCCGAGAAGGCCTACGGAGAAAAAGGGCCCACCATCCTCGAGGCTGGCACCCAGAAGGTACTGTACCATCCCTAAAAAGGCACTCGTCTCCCGCATTGCTTTATGCGGCGGCCAGAGAACCTTTCAGCTGAAACGAAAACACAATTCTAGTTCCGCCGCAAAGCGTTCCAGGTGTACAGCGAATCCGGTCCCCTCGTCGTGCTACCTTCGTCCCAGTATTTCGGCGAGATTAAATCGGATCCTCGTTTCGACAGCAATCAAGCAAACCGCAAGATTTTCATGATTGACTTCCCCGGCTTCGAGGGCCTGCTCGCGGTGACGCAGGATAAGCTGCTGGGCGAAGTGATCAGGTCGAACCTGAAGTCCGGACTGGGTGCGTAGCGCGGCCCCACCAAAACCAACACCCACTCCAGTTTGTTTTTCTAATCTGCGCCAATAGCACACCTGAATGAAGACCTCCTGGAGGAGATCGACAACGCCGCTGGGGCGATCCTGGGTGATCCGTCCGATTGGACGAGCATCGGGATGCTCTACCCGTGCTACCAGATGGTTGCCCGTGTCTCGACGCGCCTCTTTCTCGGGCTGCCCATGTGCCGTGACCCGCGCTGGCTGGACATCGCGGTACAGTACACGGCAGAGCTGTTCGAGGGAACACGCACGCTGCGCTTCTGGCCGGAGCGGCTGCGGGCGCTGGCGCACTGGTTCCTGCCGCAATGCCGCAAGCTGCGCGCGACGGTGCGGCGGGCGCGCGAGGTGTTGGCGCCCGGGATCGCCCAGCTGCGGCGTGAGTGGGAGCAGCGGCGGGCGGCGGGCAACAAGGCGCCGTCCAAGAATGTGATCCACATGATGCTTGACATGGCCGCGAAGAAGGGCTACTCGATCGATGACATCGACTTCGTCGTGAGCGAGCTGGGCCTCACGGCCGCCGCCATCCACACCACGACCGACATGGTCATGCAGACCCTCTTCGACATCTGCTGCCACCCGGAATATCTAGAGCCGCTGCGCGCGGAGATCAACGACCTGCTGGCCGCCAATGGCGGGGTGCTGAGCAGGACGACCAAGCTCTCCAGCCTACGCTTCATGGACAGCTTCATGAGGGAGGTGCAGCGGATGAAGCCAGCGAGTCTCAGTAAGTCCACCCCCCCAACCCAAATCCTCTTCCGAAGCCAAGGCGGCTGACTTCCGTGCACAGCCGGTTCAACGCGCGTAACGACTGAGGACGTGAGGCTCGCCGACGGTACCTTCCTGGCCAAGGGCAGCTACGTGGCGCTCTACAACAACGCGCGCGCCGATGGCACCTTCTATCCGGACCCAGAGCGGTTCGACCCGTACCGCGCCATGCGGGCCCGTGAAGAGCCTGGCAAGGAGAACGTGCACCAGTTCGTCTCGACGTCGCCCGAGTCGGTCGGGTTCGGCCACGGCATGCACGCCTGCCCCGGCCGCTTCTTCGCCAACAATGAAATCAAGCTCATGCTGTGCGTCCTGCTCACCCGCTACGACTGGAAGCTCCCCGACGGCGCCTCGAAGCCCCAGCCTATGGTGGTCGGCGGCGAGCTGCTCGCGGATCCCGTCGCTCACCTTATGTACAAGAAGAGAGGGTGGCCTGAGGAGGGCGACGTGTAGCGGTTCAGAAGATGCTAATGGCCAGCGCCAAGGAATAGCTAAGATTGCCCACAGAGGAATCAGCGTTCAGTAAAACAACGATATAGAGTGGTGTCCTTAGCCTTATTATTACGAACGTGGTCTACAAGTAATACACAGCCGGATAACACAACATGCGCGCTTGCGTGGCGAAATACACGCCTATTAAGCCACGCGTTAGCTTCATGCAATGGCCCGGGCCTTATTTAGGCGGCGGGGCGGAGGTTGTGTAGCTTAGTCACGGACGAAGAAGGATAAGAGGCCTCCTCCTAAGCCGCCCTCTTAGTTCTAATGCCAATGCCACCCATTCTTAATTGATGGTATTACCACCAATTCCAAGAGCCAATATTACTTCTCTCTCTGGGGAGAGAAAGAGGTTTAATTATAAATAGTACTATACGTTTATCTGTTGGAATGTGCAGACCATAGCATGATGTTTGGATGAGTGGCTAGCCAAGCGAGAAGGAGGCCCGAAAGACTCCTCTTTTGCTCAAAGAAACTACGCTAGCTATATTGAGTAAAAGCAAACAAATGATAGCTGAATATTCCAACAGTATCCTTACGTTCGATTTAGCGTAAATTACCTTTCCCACCTCTCACCTGTCGAGTTTGAAACAAGCAAACATACAAGCCTATTGTGAAGCCATGGTGTTCTCGTCTATACCTAGTTGTAACCTCCAAATCTTCGATTCAGCATCGCTCTAAGCCTAGCCAGTATACAATCGGTATCGCAACTCCAAAGCAACGGGCGTGCCATTTGATGACTGCAGCTTGTTCACCACGACCAACCGGCCGACGCTGTCACTGGTACCATTTAGCATGGTGGTGAACTCCGACATTTCCATCTCGCAACCGTTGAACAGCTGCAGGACGGCGAGGTCGCGCTGCCGTGCCGTCGACTCAACACCCGGCTCAACAGTGCCCGGATTCGGAACCAGATGGGTCGTGGGGATAAGAAGGGCTGCAGAGGTGTTTGCGCGCAGCACGTCAACATGCGCGCTTATCTCAGCGGCGATGCGCGCGGCTTGCGCGTTGGGCGGCGTGTTTGATAACGCTGAGGGGAGATGCAGAATGTAGACGGATGCATCACGGACCGTTTGAGGGGTCCCGGGTAGCCGTTGCTGCATCGAAACGCGTGGGTCGAGTAGGTGCCGCTCATCGAAAGCGCTGGAGCCGTTTGTGGAAGTTTTGCCCGGGGATATTTGCATGACTAAGCGAAGTGTCGAGTTGAGCTTCAGAAGAGCAGCAGCTCCTTCGGTTGAAGTTGCACCCACCTATGATTTAAGGCCGAAGAGAGTAAGTCAGAGCCTTGATACTGAGTACTGATTTGAAAATAAGTGATGCAAGGAGGAGGCTTACCTCTACTACCGAAGCGTTGGCTAGGCGGAGCGGATCAAACGACTTCAGAATGTGGCCTACACCGTCATCCCACTGGTCTGTAACATAGCGGAGATATGCCAACCACTGGCGCTGCAGCTTCTTCCGCTGTTCGCAACTGCTGCTAAAGGTAGTAGAGGTGTTAAATGCCAGGTTGTAAGCGCTCTCGTTGGTCTCACATGAGTGGCCAAAACGCTGGGTGGCGATTGGCATTTTCAGTGCTGCAGGCACAGCCGTTCCGGCGAGGAACATAGCCGCATCTACATATGATGGCTTAATGACGAACTGTGCTGATAAGGCAGTGTGCGCAACATGGCCCGGCTGAGGCTCATGAAGAAATCCGGCCGTAGCCGTCATCCGCACAATTCGAGAAAGCTGCGGTTCAGGAACGCCCGCAAGCTCAGACACATCCCGGAGAGGCACGCTGCCACTGAGGGGTATACAGGCAAGCACCTGGAAGTCGCCGAACCATTGCATACAAGCAAGAAGCTGGCTCTGCAGAGACCCAGTCAGTGGGGCCTCAGTGACGACATAATCGCGCATTGATAGAGAAGCGCACCTGGCTGGCAAGCTGCTGAACAAAGTCAACCGGTCCGCTCAGCAATGTTTGAATCCTGGATATAGCGGCTAGAATAGACTGCTGTGCCGAAATGACGTCACCGGGGTCCTCAGGGGAAACAAGTGGTTGCGGAGTTCCGTCACGCGTGGGGCCGCTGTTATTCTGATAGTGGTTTACCAGCACTTGAACAGCGTCAGTTAGCTCGCTACTACTGGACTGGAGCTGAGCTAAGCCATCCATAGCGCCGATGCGTATGCTTAAGATCGTTCAAGCCTTCCTTCTCCGGGTACGATAGTGACACACAAAGAGGAAATCCGGGCTCCAATATTTTTTGCTCAGAGTAGAGGTATATTCGGATCAGTGTTAACGGGAACACTGTTGTCGTACCTTTATATGTTCCGTGTTTCGGTACCTTCTGATAGGCTTTATGCCGTACGAGCGGAGGGCCTGAAGCTGTACAGGAAAGACTCAAGAAAGGAAAAAAGCAACGGCAGTTGTAGAGAAGGGGGGGGGATACAATTAGCCGGGTGGTTGCTTGACGGGCCGCGAAGTCGGGTAGTCCTTATGTGTATGTTCATTTCCCTCGGCAAGACCGGCTCGAAAATACGAGGGCGATATGGAGGATAGCTCCAGATCCTGCAGGAGCGCGGCAAGAACAAAACAAGCATGGTACACGGTCTGGGCAGGGTCCAATTCTGGGGGTGCGCATGCTGGTGGACAGCCTAGAAACCGGCAAATTGCTGCCGGCCTCGATGTACCGCACCTTGGCTAGTCAGATGTCACGCATTTAGCTCGCGATTATGCTGAAAGTATCAGTATTTCCAAGCTGTACAGCATTGGGGTGACGGGATTGTGGGGTGTGATGGAAGAGTGTAGTGCGTGTCGCAGCCCGTCGGAAGTAAGCTGAGGTGGAGCAGTGATTATCTCTCAGTTGCCGAACTGCGACCATGAGCTCTCCGGATGCTCTGCACTGCTCCGTGGATCAGCCGCTTCCCGCTTTGAACCAGGCACTCCAGGGCGGACAAGCTAATCACATCCCACGGAAGCTACCAATCGGAATGCTGGGACAGGCACATAGATCCTCTATCACGGAGACCCATGGCGGTTGATCCAGCAGTTGGGTTGATGATTACTCTCTAGCGCTCCTGAAGGATTTAGGGTCCACTTCAAGCAAGCAGTTAAGCAGCAGTAAGCACAGTGGGCGGCATGGCGCCAGCCTCCCGAACCATATCCGTGCGCCGTCGAGATCTATAGCGGCTACAGAGAGAAAGGGAAGCACGGGGGATGACACTGGAGCAGCACCCCGTCTCTGTGCTATTAGCTTGAATAGATGTGCGAAGTCTGCTTCGCGTAGTCCGGACCACCCCACGGGCAGCTGGACAAGTGGGGACACGCCCGCAGAGAAGGATCGAGGCGCAGACTGCCAGCATCGGAATCTAACTGTAACCTGGAACTTTCATAACCTCCTTCCACATCGGGGCTCAACCGAAGTGGCAACCTTTCGATCGGGTCAGCATCAGCGGCTCCAGGAATTCTACCGCAGCAGCGCTGCGTTCCGCCGAGCCGGTTGGCTCGCGGTCGTCTTTATACATCCAGCGTCCAGCCCTGGCCGCTGCGGACGGCTGCGACCAGCTTCCAGTCTGAGAGTACCTGCGGTTTCTGCCAACCTACTTCACACACTGCATCTGTGCCCACGATTGTCCGACATGGCGGAAACACAATCTTCGGGCGCGTCACCAGCGCAGCGACCCACGGGGGCGGCCGGCCCCAAGCTGCGGGACAGCTGCCACGGTTGCGCAACTTCCAAACTCAAATGCAGCAAGGAAAAACCGACATGTGCCCGGTGCGCGAAACGGGGCACGGTGTGCGAGTATTTCGCAACCAAACGAGCGGGCCGGAAGCTGGGCGGTCGACGGGGCGCCAATGCAGCAAACGTGCCTCAGACAGCATCGCCATTGCCCTGGTCCATCTCGCCCACTGCCGGCTCTCTTGCATCGCCGAATGCCGTCCAGCTGTCTCTCCTTCGGCACGAATCCACCTATCCGGATATCCTGCCTGATCTTCTCTCGGCCAGCTCTACTACATCCTCCACGCCGGCAACCTTGATTAGCCAGATCGATGATTACTTCGCCTCGCCAATCTCCTTCTTCGACACGTCGGACGCGGCCAATGGAGCAGACTGTCCGCCCGGCGCTCAAGACATCACCAGCTTGCTGGACCAGAATGGGACCTCTCTTCTCATGCAGGAGGACGCGTTTTCGGCAATAGACGAAGTAATCCCCGACCTTGACTCTACATTCCAACCGCAAACTCCTCCAGATGCTCGGCCCTGCATCAATCACAGCGAGCTCCTCTCGGAATCTCCATGTTGCTGCTTGATACGTGCACTCGGCCTTCTCCGAAAACTGTTCCCGAATCCATCCATGTCCTGCGCGAGTTCAGAGACCCGAGGCAGCGACAGAGAAGGCGGCTCAGACCAGCCACCCACGTTGGAGTCGGTGGTCCGCGAGAACGAGCGGACCGTTGAGGCGATCAGCAGCATGCTGGAATGCCCCTGCTCGGAGGACGGCTATCTCCTCTCGATCATGTCCCTCGTCGTGTTGAAGGTGCTCGGCTGGTACGCTGCGGCTGCGCGCAAGGAGGCTCGGTCGGACGAAGCCCGGATTCCGCAGCAGCAGCAGCAGCAGCAGCACCCGGAGGAGGCGCTCAAGTCTCGGGGGGCAGCAGTTGCCAGCTACCGCGCCGACGGCGAGGACCGCCGCCGCATGGCGGCGCAGACGGTCCTCAGCGAGCTCCACCGCGTGCAGAGGCTGATAAATGCGCTGTCGCAGCGGCTCAAAAGCCTCGGGCAGCGGAGCGGAAGGGCGCACGCGCATGCGGACGGGCAGGGAGCCCTCCCGTTCCCCACGACCATGCTGGATCAGTTCGAGGTGGACCTCCGCAAGCGCCTCCGCGACCTGTCGACCGGGATTGTGGACATGCTGCGGCAGGAGTGATGGGGGTGGGGTGGGGTGGGGTGTGGTGGGGCTACGAGCCAACGAGCAGTGCTGATGCTGTACAGACGTCAGTTACCAATCAACGAGCAGTGCTGACGCTATACAGGCGCAGCGGGGGCGTGATCCGTGCGCGCGTCGTAGTAGGTTCGAGTGGGGGGACCAGTGGCCGACTATGCTTATGTAGCACGAAGTTTTTTTTATCTCTTGACCGGGCAATGCTCTCCTCGGAACGAACACGGCCAGGGCTGCCAATGGCTGGAAGCATGATGCTAATGCGGCGTGACACGTCCAATGAAAGCCGTGGGAACGCAGGCCACGCGGCTACGGTGGGGGCTAGGACGGGCCGGGCCTCCATTGTCGTGGTGTTGTTGGCGGCGGCCTGACAGCCTCCGGAGGATGGCGCGGGTTGTGCTCGCTTATTATGCCTTCAGCATGCGGCTGAAACTGAGCTGAGCGCCCCGCATCGCGTGCCGCTATGCGAGGCACTGTTGCTGGACGCAGCATCATTAGCCGGCCGGTGTGGGGTCCCTGCATGATGTGTTTTGCCCACTTCTGTGCCTCCCTACGGAACGGGACGCCGGGTGGCGCCATTCCCCTCAGGCAGCCAAAACGCCCCTCCACCATATGCACCTGCATCATCAGCCGCTCTTGGCAACCTCCTACCATGAAAGCGCACAGCAGCAGCGGCTGTTCGTTCCACCAATCGTTGCGTAAAACATCGCTAAGCGTGAGACTGAAGAACAACCATCCGTGGGCTTTATCTCGATACGGCAAGAGCATACTGCACACAGCAGTACGCCTAAAGTCAACAAGCGAGCGATTAAGCCACCGCGGAACTCCACACGCAACCCACTCCCTGTTCCGGCCCTCGCTGAAGTCTCTGTGGCCGTGGCTTTCAACCGTGGCTGACGCGGCCGTGTGCTCCGCAGCCATGCACAGTGCATTTGCTTTTGCAAAGGAATGCTCCAGCAGTTTCCACGCTCTGGCGCGCACGAGCGAGGATCACTTTACTTTGGGGAGTCGATGTGCTTTTCAAGGGATTCGGAAAAGACAATCGGGGACAACCAACACGAGTGAACTTCGCCAAAAAGAACGTGATTTATATGCGATTACCGGAATATTCTCTTATTCTTGTTGTGATTCTCGAACTAGTAGAAGCGGGGAAGTGCTTCGCCATGGCTCCAGGTATGGAGATGAAGAGCGTGATGCAGGCTGAGACCTGCAATTAAACTACCGACTCGATTCCGTCGGACCCCGCCAACGCAGCCTAGTAGCTTCCCAAGGTGGCATCGGCATGCCTGATGTCCTTTGCGGCTCGATGCGCCAGGGCGTACACGTCCGCCTGCGGATGGCAGGTGGGCGGAGTGGGAAAGGTGCTTGAATCGACCACGCGGATGCCCTTCAGGCCTTTGACTCGCCAATTGCTATCGAGAGCCTTGCCAATGGCCACGCTCCCCACTGGATGACGGAACGAAAAGCTCTGCTGCTGGATCGCAGCCCAAACATCCTTGTCCGCCGTCGTGTTCGCTCCCGGATAAAACTCTCGTGTGATCAGAGGCTTCAGCTCATCTGCGCCCAAGACTTCGCGCAGCTTCTTGTAGCCTGCGACGATGGCCGCCTTGTCCGCGTCGGAGCCGTAGTAGTTGAGGTTGATGAGCGGGTCGTCCCGGAAGTCGGATGACCGGAGCGTCACACTGCCTGCGGCTTCTGGCTGCACGAGGCTCGCCCACGCCGTGACCACGCTGACGTTCGGCGTCGCCATGAACGGAACGGTGCTGTACTCGATGAGCACGTGCGGGCGATCTTCGGGAAGGGCTGTGTAGTGGCTGCCATTGACTCCCTCCCACACCGAGTCCGGCAGGCGAAATGCGGCGTAGGCATAGCCGTTGCCCCATCCGAGCGGGCCTGACCTGTTGGTGGCGTATTGCTCCTTCGCGATCGCCTGGGCCGTGGCGTTCTCCGTCCACTGCCAGAAAGACGAAACCTCGTCCGTCACCTCCAGCTCAACTACGGCGAACGCGTGATCGCGGAGATTGGCCCCAACCTCGGGGATGTCTGCAACGACCGGAATTCCGAGCTCTGACAGCCTGTCCTTGGGGCCAATTCCCGAAAGCATAAGCAGCTTCGGGGTGTTGATTGCTCCGCTGCTGACTATGATCTCTCTCGCGGCAATCGTGTGCGTTGCGTTATCCGTGCTGCTGAGGAAAGTGACATTCGCCGCCGTGTGGCCCGAGAACCCGATGCGGGAGACCCAAGCGCTGTGGATCAGCCTCACGTTGGGCCGCTCGCGTTCAATGATGGAGCCGAAAGTGTTCCGAGCGTATGATCTCGTCCGCGAGATGGCGCTGATCGAGGACAGTCCTAGATCGAAGCCAATGCCAGTGCCGTCCGTCATGTCGATTTCCTGCAGCCCGAGCGTTGACTCAACCGCATGCGCAAAGGGCAAGTCAAACCCAGTCAACCCGTTCGTCTGGCTGACTTCCAACGGCCCGTTCCCATACGCGGAGACGTTCGAGAACTGGGTGTACTCGGCCGGTTGGTTGGCATAATGGCTGGTAGCCTTGAAGTCCTCGAGCAGCGAGTCCCACGCTAACCCTGGGTTGCCAGATAAGGTTGCCCACTCATTGAAAACGGAAGCCGAGCCGCGGCAGTAGGCCATGCCGTTGACGGCCGTGCCGCCCCCAAAAACGCGACCCTGCGCTATGCTGGGCGTCCGTCCCCCAAGGTTAGGGTCTGGCTGTGCGGTGTAGTTCCAGTAATACTCCGTGATTAGGGGGTAGTAAGCAGGCGCTACTGCAAGTCAGCGTAGAACTGAAGGCTGCTTCCCATGCGGGTTCCGTTACTATTGATCATGCTGGAGTTGATGCCATCGGGACCAGCTTCAAGAAGAACCACCTGCGTGCGAGGATCGCGGGAGAGCTGCTCCGCAAGGACGAAGCCTGCTGGGCCGCCGCCCACAATGATGTAGTCGATGCTCGGGCCATGTGCTGCCGCTATCGGAGACGCCGCGGCGACAGCGACGAGGCTCTGGAGTAGAAGTATGCTTCCCTGCATGGTACCTGGTTTGGCCAATTTGCTTTGCGACTGGTCAGATCCTGCAGCAAAATATCAAAACACAACGTCAATGATACTATATAGACTGATGGTCAACAGTTCCGGCTTCCGTACGTTCGGCAATGCTAGGAAAGAGGGGCCTTTAGCGTCTAACGGATTGATTCTATGGCAAAGTTATTTTTATATCAATCCCGATGGCATATGTAAAAATTTTCGAATGAGTTCATTTTGGAACCCCGAAGGACTGCATTATGGCCGGTTAATCTATGCTACAATGTGTCGGCAATCCTTCACAACGCCACGTGGGCCAACCGCAGATTGGTGGATTCTGCACATTGAGAAGATGGGTGCCGACACTCGTACGCCAAATTTGTATCTCTCGGACGCCGATTATACTCTGTTTGGGCAAGATTTGTCGGGGTTGGTAAGGCGATTGTCAGGTCATTTCCACGGTTCCTGGGCCTTTGTGTTTGATTCGGTGACGACCAATGATGCATTTGATTGGTGGCATGAGGACTGAAAGGTCGGGCTCAGAGGAAGCCTGCTCATCCGTCCTCTTCCATGACCAAGCTAAAGTTCATTGCACAAAATCCTGATATTACAACACTTCGTCTCGAGGGAGCCCGGGGGAGGTTCGCAGCGGCTGGATCACTTAATTCAGCAGACAAGACTACATTAACGCCCGATCCACATGAGATTATCCATGATCCGTAGTTTACAAATGGCCGTAGACGTCCAAAAAACGGGTTTGAGCTTCTCCTCGTGGCTTATCGACAACATTGAGAAAGTAAATGGGCTTTTGGAGTATCTCTTGCGATTGATTTAATCTTTTAAAGCTAAGCGACATGACCGAATACTACCCTTTCGTGCACATTCCAAGAAAGTGATAATTCCAATTACGCATTTCTCGGCCAACCCTCAATCTTGGCCAAACAAGTAACCGTGGCTGAGCGTGTTCAGCCGCAAGTTCAGTACCGACTCATATGCCCGAATCGTCTTGCAGTGCGCCGTTTGGTATGTTTACATTATTGTAGTACTCAGTCCAGTCCTCGCATCGATCAGCAAGCTCCGGTAAGGCTCCTGCCTGCTCCATCAACCCCTTGATTCGGCCAGGTTGCTCAATGAACTGCAGTGAGAGCCCGGCGCTGGCATGCCAGGCGATATGGCAATGCATCAGCCACGCTCCTGGATTGTTGACCTGGAATGCGATCCAAACGTAGCCGCCAATCGGGCAATTGACCACGTCCCTCCTGGTTGGGTTGTGGAGGTTCGGCACCACGTCGATGGGGTCGAACATGCCGTCACCCTGGGCGAGGATCACGAAGTCATGCCCGTGTAAGTGGATGGGATGGACCGAGCGAGGGATGGTGCGGGGCGTGTTGGCGTCGCTCAGCGTGTAGTTGTTCTCGATGACGAAGTACACCCACTCGCCAGTCTCGTAGTCCAGGTATATGGGGCATGTCTCATCTGCAAAATCAGGCCCGACGTCCGAAGTGAGCGCCTTGATTGTTGGCTCCCTCCAATCGATGTACTGAGTCCTGTTGGTGAGTGTCCATTTGTGTACGAGCGAATCTGTGTCCGAGATGTTGGGCCAGCCCTGCAGGCCGATCCTGAGGTAATCAGCGGGGCTGAGCCCGTTCACTCTCTTGCCTACTTCCCTCTTGACTATGGGGACAAGGTTCTCCGGGGCTGGATCACGACACCCGTATCCGGGGTGTTGCTCACTCTTGGGCGGCGTGTGCGGATCACGACCGTCGCTGTCGTCGTAGCGGATTATGCCAACTCTCGAGTCCAACATGTCGTCATCGTCACAGTACGTTGCGTGAATCCAGAAGTTGGAGCCATGTGTGAATGTCGCATTTGCTTCGATGATGATCTCGTATCGTTGAGCTGAGAATGATCAGTTTACCGCCAGTTCTTCGTAGGCACTGAACATACCTATCCCGACGATCAGAACATCGGTGACGTATGGCTTGATGGGGACGAAATCCGTCTGCACAACTGTGAAATTATGGCCATCGATCCAGAACTTGTAAGTCAGAAGGCTGCCGGTGTTTATTAGTCCAATTTTGTATCTTTTACCCTCTTCGAACACTATCTCGTGCCGTTGGTGCTCTCCCGTACAACGAGCATCGCTGGCTGGGTTGCAATCAAAGACTCCCTTGCCATTCAAGATAGTTGTGACTGGAAGCGGCGCGTGCGGTGAAGCGATCTCATAATGGAATAGGCCGAAGGCATCGTGATGGTACCAATCACTGATCAGCAGTGGCCCCAAATCCACGTCGTAGTTCATGCTCGAGGGTCCCTTGATGTGAATGGGTCCTACAACGGGATCAGCCCACAGGTCGTGAACTATATGGAAGGGGAGATAGCAAATACCGAGAACTCCGTTTGTATCTAATCATAGTTAGCGAAACTGCCGCTCAAGAGCTCTTTTGTTGATACTGACACTGAAGACTATAGTGTGAATGATACCATGCGGTCCCATATTGCATCGCTCGGAATTCGACAACTTGCGAGTCTCCAGGCTGGTGACACTTAGCTCCACTGTTTCTTTCCCAAATCAGCCAGCCGTATTACCTTTGACGGGCATTGGGTCACGCCGGGAACACCATCAAGCCAGTTGGTCTCGAATTGGCGAATTCCATGCCAATGTATGGACGTGCCATTGTGGTTTGTGAGGTTGTTGTGGATCGTTATCCCTGGCAGGAAACGTCAGCCATCACCTCAAAAGGCCTACAGAATAATTTCATATGAGGAAGCCATACTGATCGTATCTCCCCATTCAGCTTCGAGGGTTGGGCCAGGGAATACTCCATTTACCAGAGTGACATTCGTCAAGTATCCGTCCGGAGCAAGGACTGCTTCCGAGATAGTGAAATCGTACTAAGGGAGGTCAGTTGCGATGGCCTGAGCGGTCTGTGGCTGGATTATCGTACCTCCACGAGCTTCCCTGGCGGTATCTTAGCTTCATAATCGGTGTTGATGTCGAACCCATCATGCCAGCAGCGTCTGCTCTGGGGCGAGTGTACGCAGTCTTGACTGTTTCCGCCGAACATTGACCATATTGAAAGGCCAAAGTCCAGCCATAGCGGCAGTTGAGGCTTCTGGACGACAAAAGAAAACATGTTGAATTGTGTTGGAGGCTTGAGGGACAAGAAGCGCGGTGAAAGAAAAATCGGGTCGGACGTTGAGGTGCTCCCAACGCTGAAGATCAAATTTGAGAGACTTTATGCATCGCCACCAGCAAAGTGCCACATGGAAATTCGGGGGTGCGCAGGAGAAAAAGCTTCAGTAAAGCACTTCTTTACATGGCCATGAAACCCAGTCGGAGTCCCGAAGCGCGCTCTCGGCCATAAATGAAGGATTGCCGTGTCGGGGACGCATCTGCCGGGGTTCGGAGTAGTAGTTACCTGCTGGCGCCTCTACGCTGATCCAACCCCATTTCTTCGGTTCCCGATGGAAATATGAGCTGTATATATCTCTAGAGAGATGTTTCACGAGGTGCGCTGTCGTTAGCAACGATATTACGGCGGATAATCAACTTTCCATTCCATCATGCCCACTGACACTGGCGCTATTTTGAAGCTGAGCCGGTCGATAGCCGTTCTCTCAAAAGAGTTTGAGGATGCAAAAATACCGGAAAAGTCAGTGCAAGATGCTTTGGTCAGCGCAGCAGAGCAACTCGCCATAGCCGCGAGGGAGCCTGATGAAAACATGTATCACATTGCTAGCCAGGTGATTGCACTGAAGCCCCAGACTATTCTACGGCAACGGAAAACTGACCACCCCCTCCAGATTGCCCACAATGCCGCTATTCGCAGCGTCCTTTCCATGGGAGTTCTCGACGAAGTGCCTCTTGACGGCAGCGCCATCAGTGCAGAAGACCTGGCTTCGCGCTTGAGCATTAACTCGGAGCTTGTCGGTATGAGCACCTTCAAGAAGCTAAAGCTGCTTCGACACTGAACCCAGAGCTCACCTTTGCAGACCGTGTTCTCCGGGCCTGCGCCAGCACGCATTTCTTCACCTCTCCGAAGCCAAGCGCATACGCCCACAGTGCCCTCTCCCGCGTGTACCTCTCCCCCGACAACCGCGCGCTCTCAGCACAGATGTACGATTTCACCGGCCAAGGCGTCCTGGCAATACCTGCTTTTGGTGAGTCCAATGGCTGGCAAACAGCGGGCGACTATTACCGCGGACCCTTTCAGCTGGCCCTCAGCACCGACCTCGGGTATTGGGAGTACCTTGCCGCCCATCCGGAGCGCATGAAGTCATTCAACACGGGGATGAGGGTCGGCAAGATCGGCCGTCGCGCGAGCGCGTTTCCATTTGGCGACGTCCTGGAGCTGGATCCGTGCCAGGAGAACGAAGTCGCCATCGTGGACGTTGGCGGCGGAAGGGGCCAGTCGCTGGAGACGATCCGCGAGGACTGGCCGCTGCTGAAGGGACGCTTCGTCTTGCAGGACTTGCCCGATGTGATCAAGGATGCGGAGGCGAAGGGCGTGCCCGAGTTCATCGAGACGTGCCCGTTGTCGTTCTTCGACAAGCAACCGGTCTCAGGTGAGCAGAGAGCCTCGCTGCGGTGAGATGGAGTGTTACTGACAC
This sequence comes from Macrophomina pseudophaseolina, assembly GCA_022204955.1. Lineage (NCBI taxonomy): Eukaryota > Fungi > Ascomycota > Dothideomycetes > Botryosphaeriales > Botryosphaeriaceae > Macrophomina > Macrophomina pseudophaseolina. Next base: position 115,450 of record JAJJID010000086.1, read on the forward strand.
CAACCAGGTGCCCGAATCTACTATTTCCGGCGCATCTTCCACTGCTGGACTAATGAGAAGTCCCGCCAGATTCTCGAGAACACGAAGGTAGCCATGGATGAGTACTCCCGGATCCTAATTGCTGACATGGTGCTGCCGGACATCAACTGCCCGAGGGACTTGGCAATGCAAGACTTGAACATGATGAGCTTGGGCGGGATGGAGCGCTCGGAGTCGGACTGGAGACGGCTGCTCGAGTCCGCGGGTTTGTCTTTGCAGAAGGTCTGGCTCAACGAAGACGGTCCGAAGCATGCTATTTTGGAAGCTGTTCTACCTGGATTTAAGGGCCATCGCCTTGGATAGTAACATGTCACTTGTATCTCAGCCCCTCATGAACATAGAAGCAGTTCTATTTATCATTGACGATTGTGCGCATTTGGTGGTCAACGGTAGGACAACTTTGCAATATGAACAGTGGTGATACGTTGCTCGTATATGCACTGCACGTGGCTTTCAACACTCATAAAATGCGGCGAACCTCGATTCTACGACATGCTTGGACATTGTTCGTCCCTTAGAAATAGTGACATTCGGAACGCTATGCTTGCAGACCAACTCAATTGGAATCAGTCAGCCTATCTCACAACAGGCTCACAAACTTCAAAGATAGAAGCAACAGAAACCAACCGGCTATCTTCGTTTACCGGGTCGGATGGGCCATTGTTATGGAGGCTTTCACCGGATGAATGCGCTAACCCGGAATTTGTGAGCAAAGCTTGACGCCCTTTCTCCGGCCTGCCGTGTCAAATTGGGCAGGTCGAGAAAAGCTCCTTGGAATGCTATGCATACTGCAGGCCTGGCTGACT